>LOJH01030753.1:0-17021 GCA_001685095.1 Ellobius talpinus | reverse complement strand
CCACCCGCCCCCCCTTCTCAGCCACTGGTCTCTACATAGCCCAGACCTGAGGCAGCTCGGGAGGAGATAGCCAAAGGCAGGCCCCCGGTCTAACAAAGGGCTGGATGCTCTCTAAGCTCGAGCCAAGACTGTTTCCATGGTAACCCTCTTCTAGGATAAAGCAAAGGCTCCTTTCCCCAACATGATGCTACTGGTTGCGAGAAGGGGAGCCCAGCACTGGTACACGGACGGGGAAACTGAGTCTTGGGGAGAGATAGGAACGCCCTGAAAATATCCCCCTTGTCCCAGACACCCAGGTTTCCCCACCATAAGTCAGTCCATCACGCCACAGCACCTGTTTTCTAGAGCCCCTATTATTTCATACGGAGGACAGGAATAATGTTCGTAAGTGAACAGGCTCTGAGAAAGCTACATTTCTCTAAGAAGACAGAGTACAAGGTAGCGGGGGTGTCATCATGGAAATACCTGGTGGTCAGCGAGGGTCTACCTGAGCAAAGACATGGGGAAGCAGGGAGGGAGGGGGCCTCGTGAACATCAGGAAGCAGCATTTGGAGCAGAGGAAGTGGTCCCTGGCGACGACAGCAAGTTTAGCCTGCCCATCAGGGAGTGTGAAGGCAAGGGGAGAGTGAGTTAGAGAGGTGGGCTCCAGGGAACCGTAGGTCACAAAAGTGGGCTGAGGCTGCTTAGCAAGGGCTATGTCCACAGAAGCAAGACTCCTACAGAGGCTCGGCAGGAGTGCACACTGGGGCACTGGAGGCAAGGCAAGAGAGGCAGGGCAGTGGTTAGGCCAGAGTAGTCAGGGCCACATACAAGGATGACCCACAGTTGGATGGGCAGGAATAATGAAGCTTGGAGTGGGGTAGGGGCCAGGTTCTGGAGTGTTCTTAGGGTTTCATTCTGCAGGACTCACCAATGGTTTGAAAATATTGGAAAATGTTGGAAAAGATGGAGGGGAGGTCAGGTCTAGAATGTTCTGGGGTCCAATAGATAGAATATGGGAGAGTGAGAGGGGAGCTATATTTCTAGCACAAGCAACAGAGTGACCAATGGGCTAACTCTCCTCTCTCCTGCTCGAGCCTGAACTACCTGCCTACCCCCTCTCATGGCCATGCAGTCCACCCCTCCACTTTGCTCTGGCCCCGACCTGAACATTTTGACAAACACAGCTGTCTATATAGCTGGGAAAGACTTGCCTTTATCAGAACCTCATTTATGCCATGCCTGGTGCCAGTTATCGGGGCTCAGTTTACAGCCAGCATAGCCCCACCCATCTCTCTCCCTTTCTCTTCCATTCAGAACCCCACATTACTCCTACCTGTTGAGAGGCTTCAACTGTAGCATCCATGAATGGAGCCACAAGCAGGATACTGTGCAAGGAACAGGCCGGCAAAGGGCACGCGGGCTGGAGGGGGCCTCCCAAGAGGGCAGGTTGTGAGTAGGCCAGGAGGGCATGACTACTGAGACCGCGCCATTCACAATAGAGAAGCTGGGTTCTCCAGCTGCACAACAGCCAGAATGGCCCAGACCTGGGTCATGGTACACTTTGTCTTCTCATGGCTGGTGGGCTTCCCCCAGGAGTTCTTGGCCCCCATAGATGACAAGATGACCCTTGTTCTCTTTGGGCTTGACCTTTGGAGGCAGGTTGATGCCAAAAATCCTCAACCCCAGCTACTATCCCTCGGGCTCTGCCAGCCTCCTGCAGAGATGGCTCAGCTGGCCTAAGGGCGTTGTCCTGATGACTAGGACAATGAATGGGAGCTTCAGGCATAAACCCTGACCCTGATGGCAGAGCCCTAGAACCAGCATGGAAGTCCCACGGTCCCTTCCTGTTCCCACCCTTCCTGTGCCTCACGGGGTCCTGGAGTAGGGAGGGCAGCCTCAGAAGCCTTGACCTCAGCCAAGCAGAACTGGCCTTGAGCTTCTGATCTGATAAAATGGACAGGAATGAGGATAAGGCTGTCTCTGACTGATCCACCAGGGCACAGAGAGCCTTGGAGGCAAGCCCAGTTATTGGGGCCAATGCCGAGTTAACAGCAGCTTCAGGGGTAGAAAGAGGTAACCTAGGCAACCCCTATCCAACTGCTCCATCAACCCGTCTTTTCCTCCAGTACCGGCTCACCCTGGACATTTTGGTGATCTCTGAAGAGTGGAAAAGAGCCACCTTCCTCCCAGCCAGAGCACACCTGTGGAGATGATTCACTCAGCATTTATCTGCACACTTTATGCCTGGTGCTGGACTGGGCAGTGGGGACTCAGAGGGGAGCTACTTGCAGGAATTGTGAAGGCCATGAGAAATACCAACTCTGTAGAGGGGCAAAGGGAGACCACAGGTGTGGCAGATGGGCAAAGGGAGACCACAGGTGTGGCAGACGGGCTCAGGAGGACCAGCCCCACCACAGCCTCTTCCAGCCCTAGCTAGGGTCCCTGTGTAATCCTGAGTAGAATATGGGACCTCTCTGGGCCTTGCTTTCTGTGTCTATAAAATGGAGACAGGCATAGAAAGGAAGATGGTTCTGGTGAGGCATAGGCCACACATGTTCCTCCCAGAGCAGTCAAGTAGGTAGACCAGTCCTGCATCACTTCCTACCCCTGAGAGTGGCTGGGCAAGGGCCTGGGAGTCACAAAGGCCAAACATCACAGAGCTGTGGATCGGGTGCCACCCACAAGGCGACACACAGACACCCAGGTCCTCCAGGCACACAGCGTAGGTCAGGCCTCTTTTACAGCCACTGCCCCAGCGCAGCTATTAGAACTGCCTACTGTCATGTGGGTGGCCAGATCGACTCAGCAAATGTGACCTATGGTCAGCATCCCACACTGGCCACACACAGGAGTAACCTTACCAGAGGGCCTCTTCCCCAGCATGTACACCCCCGTGTGCATGTGTGTACATGTGGGCTGGCAGATGGGCACACCTAGCATTTCTTAAATGCCAATTACACAGAAATTACAGTTATCAGAGCACCAAGAGGCCCGTGGTGGGGCTCTAGTGGGCCTCTTAACCCATACAATGCTCTCCAGTGGCAAGTTTCAAGTCAATGTAATTTCTGTGTACATTGAGAGAAAATGAGGTATGGGAGCTCTGAGGTGCCTGGCAGCCACAGCCAAAACAGCAGGGATTCCTTGCCTGTGGCGGGAGTGACAGGAAAGGTGGCGCGTCCATTGGAGTTTGGGGACAGGTGAGGGGCGTCATGTGGGTTCGGCACACCCTTGTTTATGTAGCCCCTGGCCACCTCTCAGCTTACCCTATCTTCATCTACCCAGCTGCTAGCAATCCCTCCCTTGACCGCTAGGTGTCATCAACACTCCCCCACGGCCTGGAGAGGGCACTACCATGGAGATGTCAGGTTCCAGGCTGGGTGAGCGAGACTGTTGAAGCACTGGGGCAGCACCCAGAGCCTTGCTGCTACCGGTCAGCCACTGGGGTCCTTGTGTACCCTGATATGGGTGTAAGAGCAAAGGGAAACCCTCCAGTGGGTAGTCCCAGCCCTTGAGTGTCAAGGCCCTGGGGGGCTGGACCGGCAAATGCCAGAGCCAGAGGCCACCGCTAAAGAAAGCCCTGGAAACCAGGACTCAGTTGCTCCCAGATTTAGAAGCCAAGAACTCAGAGCTGTGGGTGCTCATGCTGGAGGCTCATTACCCTGGGCTTCAGCCCCCAGTGGCCCTGGCTTTGGGCAACTATTGTAACGTTAGGCTTCTAGCAATGATTAGAGGTAGCAAGCGGTTGCAGGCTAGTGTCACAGCTCCTGGACAGGTCTCAGGTACCAGGCCCCTCAGCTCCTGCAGTGGCTGATGTTACAGCTCTCAAGCTTTGGGTTGCCCTATGATAACCTCAGTAGGGGCATATGTTAGGGTGTCTGAGACCCTTAGCCCTGGAGGCTTAGTGGCACCTGAACTCTCCCAGTGATGGAAACCACAGCTTCTGCCTCTGCCTGGGATCTCTGCCTTCTCACACCATCCCTTTCCGTTCTAGCTCATCCCTAGTTGTTTGGCCCCAGCCACTCTTTGAATTCCTCAGCAACCTGCGTGATTGGGGAAGTATCACAGACTCCCTTTGGTGAATTCACTCAGATCTCACCAAAGATCAAAGTGGATGTGTGCCCCCCCATTATCCTGTAACACACTCCAAGATCCCCAGTAGGCGCCTAAAATGGCAGATGGCCCCGAGTCCCATGGGTCTTGTGTTTTTCTTTTATGTGCATACCTACGATCTTCATTTTATCAATGAGGCCTGGTGAGACAGAAACAGCACAAGGCAGCAACAACACAATGAGCAGATGCTGTGCTATGCTGTAACAAATGCAATCTAACTTCTCTCTCCCCCTCCTCCCTACCCCACTTCCCTTCACTTGGAGAAAACACTTCCTCCTCGTGTGAGGGAGCACTCACTTCTCTTCACCTAAGGGGAGCACATCTGGCTCCTGTTCCCTTGAGGAGAGCATGCCCAGATCCTCTTCCCATGAGGGGATGTACTGGTCACCTTTCTGCTGTTGTGGTACAAACACCACGACCAAGGCGACTTCTAGAAGAAAGGGTTTCCTGGCTTATGGTTTCAGAGGGATGAGGGTCCGTTGTGGTGGGGAAATATAGCAGCACAACAGGGATGGAGACAGGAGCGGGAAGCTCAGTAATCCCATTTTCAACAAGAAGCACAGAGCAGAGCGAGTGGACTCGGGACACAGGGAGAAGCTGCATCCTCTCAGCTCTCCCTCAGTGCTGCACTTCCTCCAGCAAGGCCTAAATGTCCCCCAGACAGAGTCACCAACTAGGGACCAAGTCTTTACATTAGCCTCTGGGGACATTTCCCATCAAACCACCACAGCCCCAGAAGCACTCACGGCTTCTCTTCAGCACACCTGGGCTGCCAGCATCACTACTCTGGAGTCATTCTAAGCAAAACATGGGCCACTTTCCTGGGCACCATGGCCATACCTGTAACCCTAACACTTGAGAAGTGGAAACAGAAAGATCAAGAGTTCAAGGCCAGTCCCAGCTACCCGGTGAGTTCAAGGTCAGCCTGAGCCACAGGAGACCTTTTCTCAAAACAACAAGGAATTAAAACTTAAAAAGCAAAACAAAACAAGAGCCATTTGAATGCCAGTACTGGGATAAGACAGTAGATGCCCCAACCAAGATGACAGTGACAGACAGCTGGAAGAGCAGGGCAACTCACACCCTGAAGATGAGAGTGAAGGCAAGACAGTGTGCCATTCTGCTTGGAAGAGGTCAGAGCCAGAGAATTATGAATTACTCATTTTAAATTTTTGTTATTTTTTAAAAATAATTTTCATTATATGCATATGAGTGTTTTGCCTACAATTATGTTTGTATACTACATGTATGCCAAGTGTCACCAGAGGCCAGAAAATCCCCTGGAACCAGAGTTGTAAACCACTGTGTGGGTGTTGGAAACTGAGCCATCTTCACTTGAGGGGAGCGCTTACCAATTCTCTTCACCTGAAGTACAGCAAGTGCTCTTACCCACTGAGCCGTCTCAAGTGCCCCCACATTTATTAGTCCCGTGTGTGCATACACGTGTGTGTGTGGATGGGTGTCACCTGTGGTGGTCAGAGGTTAACCTGGTAAAGTCAGCTCTCTCCTTCCACCTTCTGGGATTAAACTCAGGCCACTTGGCAAGGGCCTTTACCCACTGAGCCGTCTCACCAATTCCTGGATTATTTGTTTCTGGAACTTCTTCTTAGATGCTTTTTGGGTGGCTAACTGAAAGGGAAGGCAAAAACTCACGAGAGGGCTGTGGCAGCTGGGTCTCACTGGCAGCTCCCTGGTGACAGAAACAGGACATACTGTCACGTACATATCAGCCGTCTGCGTGCATGCGTGTGCTCGCTGAGAGGTCCGCTCATCATTTGCCTGTGCTGGGATTGTGTCATCTTCTACTGTCATGTGTTGGGAGTCCCTTGTATGCGTGACAGTTGTCTGTTACCAGCTTTGCGTTTGCAATTATTTTCTGCCAGTCTGCGGCTTCTCTTGTTTGCCTGGCTTTGGCCATCCTCACAACATGTGAATCCTTATATGGCCCTTGGTAAGCCCATGCCAAACTCTGCATAGGCTGTGGTGGGTGAGGCGAAACTTGAGCCCCCCAGCACGGAGCTTGAAACATAGGGCTGCATCTCTGGGTGGAGTGTGTTGCCCACAGACCAGGAAAGTCCCAGGCCTTCACAGGGGTTGTTTGCCAGGAAGACTCTTGCATTAGTCCTAGGTAGGGCAGGGAAGTTGACTCTAGGGTGACTATGGGCCCAGACACATGGTTTAAGGAAGGACAGCTAGATCTGCTGGTCCCCTCAAGGACCATTCCCAGGCATCCCACTTAATCTCCAACTGTCCACATAGACCTCTGGCTTCAGCTCACACTAAAACTTTTCCAAAGTCACTTCGGGACACAGTGTGAGGCCTCAAAGCCTCCCACGGCACTGAACACACCGTTCTGCCCAAATTCACCTTTGCCATTACTTGTTGACTGGATTGAGATGCAGCCACGAGGGGGCGCCCTTGCTCCACTGTGCGACGGAACACAGTAGGAATCCGGCCGGAGACCTCCTCTCCCTTGAGCCCCACTTATAGCCCCCAGAAAACACTGCCCTGCCCACAGCAGCATGGCTCTGTATATACACAAAGAGATTTGTGGTGTCTCTGGGCCATCCTGTCTAAACCATGTGATCTCAAGAGGTCATCAAATTAGAAACTTTCAAGAGAACAGCTTGACTTAAGAAACTCAGGAGAAAAAGGAAGCCCGGAGCTTTCAGAAAAGTTCAAGGCCTAAAACCATATGTACATTTTCTCACTATTTATATGATGCTCCAAAGTTCTCTAAATTTCATGCCAAGAAGTCAGGGGCCATCTGCTGCCTCTGCTGGTTAATAGTGTATTGGAGAGGCTTAGTTAAACACCCCAGGTATTCACGTGCCACGGACGCCCCCCTTTGCCCACCCAGACCATCAGCAAGTTAGCTGTGTGTCCCCTTAGCATTTGAGAAGCACATTGCAAGCGTCTACGTACCACTGTTATTGGAACAACCCTATGCAAGGACAGCGTGGAGCTTTGACACCTACAGACAGCATGCCCTCCTGCATGTGTGTCCTCTATAGAGGAATCCTCACACAGGCACCATACTCTGCGGCAGAGTCTGCTGGTGGCATCTGGAACAGCCCAGGTAGCTTCAAAAGGGACAAGAGGGAGAGGGCACCCCTGAGAGGACTTGCAGCCAATAGCATTGGCCTGGATACACATTCATCGCAAGCTTTAAATGCTGAGTGCCTAACTTTTCAAAAGCCAAATATCCATTGGGGCCGGAGAGATGATGGCTCAACAGTTAAGAACACTGACTGATCTTCCAGGGGACCTCCTGGCTGCTCACAATTAACTGTAACTCCAGTCCTAGGAGATCTGACAGCCTCTCTGGTCTCTCTAGACACAAGGCATGCCCACAATGCACAGATATACAAGCAGACAAAACACCCATGCACATAAAATTGAAAACTTAATTAACTGAAAAACTACTAACGGCACTTTCAGGCTGTGTGCTTTCTCCTGTCTACTCTTAGATCAATCAAGACCTCCAAGCTTAAGGTCTCAGCCCCCTAAGTACTCCTACCATGATGCCACTTACAAGCCTCTGGTAGCTTTAATTGAGCTTCTGATCAAGTGGCTGTTACTCCACTATAAATATGTGACAACAAAGGATGATGGGGTATCGTGATTTGAATTAGAAATGTCCCAAAGGTTCATGTATTTAAGAGCTTGCTTTCATTTGGTGGCACTGTTTGTGGAGGTTATGGAACCTTTAGGAGGCAGAGCCTTTGCAGGGGGTGGGAGGAGGAGTACATCACTGGTATGTCACTGGGGGCAGGGCTTTAAGGTTTTATAGCCTGGTCCTGCTTCCGGCTCTCCCTCTCTACCTCCTGATGACCAGGCTGTCCACACTCCTGGTGCCCTACCTTCCTCATCATGACAAACGGTCTCCTTAGGAACTGGAAGGCAAGTTTTTTCTCTTCAAAGTTGTTTTTGGTCTTGGCATATTATCACAGCAACAGAAAGGAACTGATAGAGTGAAGAAAAAGAGAAAGAACCTGATGGTGAGAAACTTAAACAGCAGACTTCAGCCATGCAGCCAAGGTGAGTGGCCACATGACAGCCTGTGTCCATGGCCTTCCTACTGAGGACCCCACAGCTCCAGCCCAATTATGAGGATGACTCCTGACAAACCCAACAGGAGGCATCGTCTGATTTATTCCCAGTCCTCAAAGCTGCTGAGATCCAGCCAAGATCCTGCAGGGTCAGGTATGGTACCCTGGGAGGGGTCTGTGATGTTTTGTAACAGGCACATGGTCTTCATCAATGTTCCCTAGCATAAGAGATCTGAGCTAGCCTTGAACTCACTCTAGTTGAAGATGTCTTTAATCCTGATCCTTCTACCTTCATCTCCTAAGTACTGAGATTATCGTGTGTAACACCTGATCACCATTCCCAATGGAGTTAGGGACCAATTCAATTCAACTCTTAAGGAGTTGACTTCTTGGAATAGAAGGAAACAGGAAGTAGTGAAAATCAAACTCAAAATCCTCTGGCAGGAGTTGGGTTGGTGTGGGCTAATTCCCTAACCTCAGACTGCTTCCACAGAGGGAGAACAGCTCCTGCCCTTGGAGCCTCAGCCGCCCCCCACCAGAAAAAAAATGTCTGTTGCCACCCAGTGAAGTTCACCATCAGAGTGGGCAAACCTAGAGATAAGATGGAGAAAGGGAAGGGGTCACAATCCAATGGGGGACATTTCTAAATCCATGCAGAGGGGATGAATTGGTGCGGTACCCTCTGAGGTGACCTAATGGAGCTCCAGCTGCTCTCCAACCCAGAAGGGCCCCAGACAGCTGCACTTTATTCCCAGTGTAGAGGACAGTCAAGTCAGGGACGGGAGAGAAGCAACATGCAATCGTCCTCATAAGTGGAGTCCTTGAAAGTTGACCTCACAGAGAAGCTGAGAGTAAGACCCCAGAGGTCAGAGGAAGAACAGTCAAAGAGAGGTGCAATGTGATTGAGGGGTGAGGTTCTGGTGTATCATGGCACAGCACACAGGGGGACGGGGGCAGGATAACTAATATGGTGCATTGAATGTCTCATCGTAGCCTGAAGAATCAGAATGCAGTCAGCTTGGAAGAACAATGAAAATCTAAGGTTGTGGATACTGTAGCCCCCCTGTGTTTATCACTCCCAGAGGTAGTTTACATAAGATGTCTTCAAAGTCTCAGCATTGGTCCCCAGTTGGTGGCACTGTTTGGGTAGGTTTAGGAGGTGTGGTCTTGCTGGAGGAAGTGTGTCACAGAAGGCAGGCTTTGAGTGTTGAAAGCATAAGTGCCGCTTTCTGATTTGCTTTCTCTTAGGGTTTGCAGTTCAAAGTGTGAGCCCGCAGTCTGCTGCGCAGGCCACCATGCCTGCTGCTCGCTGTCACACTTCCCACCATGATGGACTGCTATCTCTCAGGAACTGCAATCCCAAAGAAACCTTCCTTTTGTAAGTCACCTTGCTCATGGTGTTATAACAATAATAGAAAAGTTACAAACACCAACCCAATGGAAACACAAACCAAACCATCACACTGTTGTCCAGGGATGGAGCTCAGAAGCAGAGTGATGGGGTGGCACCTACAGGGCCCTGGCTCTCCATTTCCAGCACTGAAAAGAGTAACTCATAATAGGACAAATATTATTTTAAGCCATCTAATCCTAGCTATTAAGGAGGCTGAGACAGAAGGATGTCAAGTCCAAAGCCTATCTAGGCTCCTTAGTGAAACCTAATCTGAGCATAAAAAAGAAAAAGCAGAAATAGCCTAATGTAGAATACTGGCCTTTCATGCACAAGGCCCTAGATTCAATCCCACTTCTGCCTAAATAAATAAAGCGAAAAGCATGTGTGTATTTTTTTCTTTCTTTTCTTTCTTTATTGTTTTTTTTTTTTGAGACAAGGTTTCTTTGTATAGCCTCGGGCCAGCTATATGAAAGTCAAGATGTCCCCATGGGGCTCTCCGGGACCAGGGAGAGTTAGCCATACCTGGAAGATGGGAGTCAGGGGAGCAATTCAGTGGGGACTGGAGAGCTTGAACCACTATGAACGGTGGGAATCTGGCTTCTCCTGGAATGTAGTGGAGCAGGGGTATTTGACCAGCATTATGGGGAATGCTTCCACAATGGGAGCTGTGGAATGGAAGCCACAGAGACTGCCCAGAAGTACAACTGAGACCAGTTGCTGGCCAGTTTGCAGTCAAATGCTACTAGGGCTCATGTTCCTCATCGGAAATACTGATGTATGCAGCTGAGACATTGCCCCAGAAGAGTCCAGGGGCCCTAATGCAGATCCAGGGGAAGTAACCATGAGCTGGCAGGATGCCCCAGGCCGAGAGAACAGGGGCAGGTGCTGCCAGCTGGGGAGTGACCTATATCTGGGGTGTTACTGATGTGCTTGTCAATGGAGCTCCATCTAGTCCTTTGTCTTGCAGATGGTGTCACAGCAGAGCTGCTAGCTCTGGGACTCTGAAGGCCAAAGAAATGAGAAGGGAGGTGGGTAAGCCAGTAGTAAAGAAGCAACTTGTTACACTCCTGGGGAGAGGGGACAGTGAGAAGGGAGAACAGAGAAAAAGTCACTGGGTCATGACCCTCCACAAGAGCATAGGATTTGCTTGGCTTAAGCTCGTTTTGTTAAGATTTATTTAGTCTTTATGTGTATGAGTGTTTTATGAAGCACAATTAATAAAAACTCTGAGAAATTGGGGTTCAACCTGAAGATCTAAAAAGCAAAGCAGTCAGTCACTGGCTCTTACCTCCACCCCAGTCTGAAATGGCGATCCTGACTCCAAGAATCTCAGAATGAGACTGTGTCTGAGAGCTGTTTCTTCCCGTTTTTATAATCCTCTCTAGGTCTGGGATTAAAGGTGTGCACCACTGAGATTAAAGACATGCATGCCCGGTTTCTATGGCAACTAGAGTGGCTACTGGGATTAAAGGTGTGTGTTACCACTGCCTGGCCTGTAAGGCTGACCAGTGGGGCTGTTTATCTGATCGTCAGGCAAACTTTATTAAAAATGAAATGCCACTATACAGCTTTACCTGCATGTGTCCACATGCACCACGTGTGTGTCTGGTACCCACAGGGACAAGAGGGCATCAGATCCCCTGGAATTAGAGTTGCAGATAATTGTGAGCTGCCATGTGGGTCTCTTAACCACTAGGCCATCTCCCCAGCTCCCATGTTTGCTTTCCTTTAAAAAAATGTATTTAGAAAATGTGTGTGCTTACATATGTGTGCATGCATGTGTATGTGTGTGCGCGCGCGTGCGCAAACGCATGTGTGACAGAGCACAAGTGCAAAGGTCAGAGGACAGCTTGTAGGAGTCAGTTCTTTCCTTCCACCATGTGAGCCCTGGGAACCCAACTCAGATCTATCAGGTTCCTTTACCCACTGAGCCATTTGCTGGCCCTCATGCCCGATTTTTGTTTCTGTTTTTAAAGTTTCAATCACAGCTTAAAACCAGAATATATACCAAAATTTTTTTTTAAAATTCTTTAAAAAGAATGCCAGCCACTCGGGGCTATATGCCATCATTCCAGCGGGCCACTTCTCCAGGTTCTACCCACCACTCACAGTAAGAAAGTATTTCCTACACCCAGCCAGAGCTGGTGTTCCAAGCACATGTGTGCACGGACACCCACACTGCTGTTACTACAGGTGAAACACTCAGCCATGTCTATGCTATCCCCACCATTTGGTTTTCCTGTGTGGTACTGGGAAGTGAACCAACCAAGTGCTCTACCACTAAACTATATCCTCAGCCCCCCACCCAATCTTTTTAACTCTTTGGGACAGGGTTACCACTAACTCTCAGTCCTCCTGCCTCAGTGTCCCAAGTAGTTGGGATTACAGATCTGCTTGACCCAGCTCAGTTTCCATACCATAGTAATATACTGACTGCCGCTCACCACATGTAACTGTTCTAGACTGATCACAGAAAGAAACCCCTTCTCAGGGAACACACAGTGGAGTTGGCATGCCCACTCTGACCCTCACTGTAGACCTTAGGCACCGCCCCTCTGCTCTCAGGGCCGATGGTTTTCCACATTTTCATAGGTGCCTCTTTGGCTGAAGCCTAACAGAGATGAAATCACACAGGCTCAAAGAAATACGTATCTATTTTAGCCCCATCCAAGTCCACTCCAGACCTGTCGCCATCATATCCAAGGTGACAAGACAAGCAGCCAGGGTCCACATCTGAGGAGGAGGCAGCAGGAGGGAGCAAGTGTGGGCAGGAGGAGAGGACTTGTAATAGAAAAGGTCAGCTAGCTGATCTTCAGATCTCACTCTAAGCTCATCACTGTGTTAGAGACCCTGTGATGTCCTGGTACTAATGTCAAACTTCAACATTTTTACAAAAGAAAGGAGACAAAGAGGCTAAATAACCTTTTTGTGCTATTTGGTCAATTTTAATAATGTATACATACTATTCTTATAATTAAACTATAGCAAAAAACCACTTGAGATGAATTTTTTCTTTTTTTCCTTTTTTCTTTTTTTTTGACACAGGATTTCTCTATGCAGCCCCAGCTGGTGGAACTCCTAATATAGACCAGGCTGGCCTGTAACTCAGAGAGATCTTTCTGCTTCTGCCTCCCCACTGCTGGGATTAAAGGCCTGTGCCACTAGGCACAGACGGGTTTGTTTGTTGTTTTTTGAATTTAAAAAACACAGTGGAACCAGGAATGGAATATCAGCTTTAGCCAGAGTCATGGAGTGGAGTTCTGAAGCCCCTTGAGGCTGTTTTCAGTCTGCGGGCCACCATCCAATCCAGTCTTGGGTGACCTTGACCTGTACCCATTGCCTGAGGAACATCTCCCTCCTTCCAGGGCAAAGACCCAAGGCCAACATATCAGCACGATTATGTTAGGTCACAAAGTCACAGTAAAAGCCACTCAGCAGTGGCACAGCTGCCCGGATGCCACCTGGAGGGACTGGCTCATGTGGCACCTCATGGGGCAAAGGTGGTAAAGAAGACGTACATCTTGACCAGGAAGGTTGTGACAGAGCCCTGCCGCCACAGCTTCATCTCGACATCCAGGGCAAAGTCCCGTGGCTCTAGGACAGACCTCTGCAGGGACAGCACGCCAGTGTAGGCGTTGGGTCTGCTTGTGACGAAGTAGCCCTCCTCATTACCCTTGGTGATGGTCAGAGAGATGGTGTCCCCAGCAAAGGCAGGAGCAGGGCCGATGCGGAAGATGTGAGCGGGTACCAGTAGACCAGTCTGGAAATTGAGCTGGTAATATGTGATGCGGGCTGGCGAGGTCTGGCACTCCGCAATATCCTGACATGTGGTGCGCTCACACTTCCTGTGAGGGGAAGATGCTTGGTCAGTGGCTGGGGACCCTCACACTCCCATCCCAGAAATGGGACAGAACCCAGAAGTTGGCTCAGGAACCAGAGGACCAGAGGTCAAATGTGAGCTCTACCCATAGGAGTCCAGATATCACTTTATCCCTCTGGGCCTCAGTTCCCACAGCTATGAGATGGTCCCCCGGGGGGGTGTGGTTGGCAGTGCCCAGCAAGGGTCCCACAGCAGGCCTGTCAGCAGCTCTTTTTCATCCATGTTTGCTCCTTCCTTTCTTCCCCTCCCATCACACCCCACTTCCTGATATAACCTGAGTGCTGCCTGCTGGCAGCCACACTCCACCTGTCTCCTCTTGCAGTGATGGGTGTTGTCACCTCCAAGTTAGTAAATTCTGCATCTCCCTCACCTGGTAGCCTGCATTAAGGAGGCCAGATCCCAGGCAGCCCTTGAGAGGCTGAGGGGCAAGGAACTGAGGCCTCAGTCTACAACCTGGTGAGTGCCTGGCGGGATGCTACAAATGCAGGCCAGCAGCCAGATGACAAGGTAGGGACAGGAACAGCTTGATGGCATGCTCAGGAGGCCCCCAATGGGGGTTGTCTCATGAAGCTGCACCATGAGGCTGCTCTGGCTGCAGGTCCCCAGAACCCCCTGGGAGGTAGTGAGTAGATCTATAGTAAGGGCCAAATGCTGGGGTGGGGGGGTGATTACACAGTAGGTGAGGTACAAGATGTGTGTGTGTGCATGCATGCATACATGTGTGTGTGCATGTGTGTGTGTGTAGGGAGGTGAGGCTGTGAACTGAAGTTCCCAGCAAATACTATGTCTGTGTTAAAGATTCTATAAGGTTGATTAACTTAACTGATTGACTTCATAAAACTGCTCCCATGAGCATTTTTGAGGCAACCTTAATTCATGTTCCTGGGCTGTGGTCATTCATACCTGGCTCCAGATTAAACTTACTGTTATAGAGGTGACAGCTCTCTATTCTCTTCATAGTGCTTTATAGGAAGGGGCAGGAAATGGCCACAGCAGGGACCACCTGCCATTGGGCCTGTGGCACAGGGGCCATGAAGGGTACTGGGATCACACCAGAGCTGAAGGCACTCACGTTTCCGAGACACGGACATAGTTTGGTGGGCACTCGAAGCGCAGGCAGCGGAAACCGCCCTGGATGTTATGGCAGGTCTCAGATTCAGAGCAGTTGTGGGTGCCCAGTGCACACTCATCCAGGTCTGGGAGGGGAAAGTAGGGCTGTTGAGAGTCCTCGTGACGTAGGAACCCAGCCTGGACCACTCCCACCCGGCTGGAGGCCTGGGTCCCAGATACCATGTGGTCTAAGAGCATGGCTCACTGTCCAGCCCCATCACCATCACACAGCGGCAGCGGGCCCTGACCATGCTGGCTTCTCAGGTTCTCAGAATAAAGTGCAAGGTGCCCACTGCACAGCAAGTGCCACCACTAACGGGGATGCAACCTGGTGCTGGACTAACTCCCAGGACCCACAGTCACCAACTGAAGGCAGAGCTGCCCACCTTCCCTCCCCATGCCTAAGACACTCTTTCCCTCAAGACACACAGGGGCAGGGAGAGCTAGCCACCGAGACCCACAGATCTGTTTACTGCACAACAAAGCCACCCAGGCTTCAAGTCCAAAGCTTCTCTTGAGGGGGAGTCAGGGCCCCTCCCATGGCCACCTTGCCTTGCTGTCTTGGCAGGCCCAAAATTTTGTGGTCAGTGGCACTGATTAGAATCATAGCTCAGGGATCCAGCTCAGAGGGAGAGTCAAAGTCGCAGGTCTGGTCCATCTCAGAACTATCTCCTCTGCAGCAAATCTGATAAACTGCTAAAGCTGGGGCTTTCTGTGTCCCCAGTGACAGAGCCACCTCCCCTAATTCCTGACTCACACTGCAGCGGCAGGGGCTGTCAACCTGCACTAGACACCTCCCTGGGACTCCTTCCCTACACCCCGGCCTGTGGACCACACACTTTCCTGTTCCAACCTGCCACTAGACAGTGTGATAGAAATGTGAGAACATCAGCTTGGGTCCCTGAGGCTCTGCTCCCAGTAGGCTCAGAGACAGTTCTCTCTCTCTCCACACCAGGGCAGGGTATAAGTTCATGGCCAAGCCTGGGAGATTCTATGCTGGCATGAGTAGCTGGAAACCCATCCTCTTCCTCACCCCAGGTCTGGACACAGGGACTATTGTCCTGAGCACAGCTGTTCTGAGCACATGGGATTAGTGCTGCTCTCCAAGCACGAGGCAGTTTGCAGTGCCTGGTATACGCACAGAGCTGTCCAAGGCCTGGCAGAATGGAGGCTGTCACTTACCCTTGCAGGATCTCCCATTGGCCATCATAGTGTAGCCCTGCTCTGGGCACGCACACTGGTAGCTCCCGGGTACATTGACACAGCGGAAGGTGCAGAGAATGCCAGTGCCCTGTGCACACTCATCGATGTCTGCCAGAAAGGGTCAGCTGGTGAGCCTCGGCCAGCCATCCACCGGCATAGCTGGGACTCCCAGGGGCCCATTTACAAGGGAAGACAAGAAGGCTCCAAATGGTGGGTGTGAGCCACACAGACGATGGGGGCTAGAACTGGAGTGCACCTCACAACAATGTGTGTTACTGATCATGACGGTACCAGCCAAGGCCTATTCAGGTGCCAGCCCAACTTGAGTGATACATTCCTGTTGAGACCAGGGTCATCATCTCACTTTAGCAGAGGAACCTTAGGCAAGAGTAGAGACCCCCAAGGTACCACGGCAGGAACACTGTAAGCTGAGATATAAACTCAGACCCATCCCAGCACACAGGAAAGGGGTCCCTTCTTCAGAGTCCTTGGATAATACAGGTACCCACCTGTGCAGCTATGCCCATCCTCTGCCAACTGGTAGCCCTGGCGGCAGTAGCACTGATAGGAGCCATAGATGTTGGCGCATTCCTGGCTGCAGCGCCGGGCCTCACACTCATTCACATCTGTGGGGATACAGGCTCCATCACAATGGATCCCCCAGCCCATATATTGGGCTGGCTCACCAGTATCCTTGTTATGACAGGCACTCCTTTCAGCCACCCATTGGTGAGGGTGGGACCAGGCAAGGAACACAGCAAGGGCAGGTCCTCTGGCCCCAGGACAAAGTCAAGACAGAGCCTGGTGCTATCCTGCTGGGGACACACAACTGCTGGAGCAGATGGCTCTTGAGTCACCTGGGTGCAACACAGGCCAAGAGTTGACACTGCATGAAAGGGGGGGTGCAGGAGTTGGGGGGGTGAATCAGGAAGGTTAGTTCATGACTTCCTTAGCATCTGCCCACTGAACATTTCAGAATGGACTGTGCCAGGCCCGAACTGGACTTGGGGAGACAGCCATGAGCAAGGCAGACAAAATCTTCTGGGGAAGCTAGCTCACATGGACAGAGAAGAGGGAGGAGAAAGAGTGGTAAAAGAGACAGCTAGCATGCCTAAGTATGTCAAGTGGCAAGGGAAATGGTGCGGGATAATTGTCCGTATTCTGTCAATCATGTTTTAAATAAACACTGATTGGCCAGCCAGGAAGTGTAGGTGGGAAAACCAGACAGGAAGTAGAGATGATGCAAGGAGAACAGGAGAATTCTGGGAAGGAGGAAGTTGATTCTTCCCAC
>LOJH01030752.1:4925-17022 GCA_001685095.1 Ellobius talpinus | reverse complement strand
GCATCTGGGCTGTTTCCAGGTTCTGGCTATTACAAACAATGCTGCTATGAACATCAACTTTTCTGAATATTTTTAAGAAGATTTATTTTTAACCATTATCTATGTGTGTGTGTGTGTAATGCTATTTGTATGACACGCCTATGTCAGTGTATGCTACATGTATGCCAATGCCTATGGAGGTCGGAAAAGGAAACATGAGTGCTTGGAGCATAAACTTCTTTAAGAGTAGTAGCAAGCATTCTTAACCACTAAGCCATCTTTCCAGCTCCTCACACAGCTGTTTTTAAGACAATAGAATGCATGGTTTTCTCAATGCTGGCACTCTGAATCTTTGGGTATACACTTTTCTTTTAATAGATTCCAATTTAGCTTCAACTTGACTTCTAAGATTCTCTCTTTTATTTTTCTCCTGAAATCCTATTTTTTTGGCATAAGTCAAGATTTTGGCCAGCCTGAAAGGGACTTGTATCTGGAATGAGATGAGGATGTTATTGGGAAAGATTAGATTCAATTCTTCAGTGCATATTCAATACATTTTAATCATATGGTAACTGATGATGTGAAGCCAGGGTTCCGGTCACTGGACATGACTATTACAGAAATTACAGTATGCCTTCATAGTGACTTCTCTGACTTTTGAACAAACGTGTAAATAAATTTCAAACTATTTTTTCTCCATGCATAGATACATCACTTCTTTTTCCTAAATCCTATGGTGGCTACACCATGGATCTGATTTGAATATTTCTAATTTATTTTTAAAATTTTTAATATAGTGTTTACCACTTTTTCCTCTTTGTCTCTCTTTGTGTGTCTCTATTTGTCTGGCTATCTCTCTGTCTCTGTGTGTATATGTGTAAAAATTTCTTAGGTATATTCATAAAACAATTTCATTTAAGTCAAGAAATCATTAATTTTAAAGATTTGGTATTTTCCCCAACATGGGGTAGAGCAGGGGGACAGGATCATGTGTTAGTTATTTCTCTGTTTGTGTGAGAAGACATCATGAACAAAAATAGCTTAGAGAAAGAAGTGCTTATTTGGGCTTATCATTCAGAGTCATAAAAGTCCATCATGGTGGGGATGCAAGGCAGCAGGAACAAGAAGCTGAGAGCTCACATCTTGTCTATGAGCAAGAATCAGAGAGTAAAACGGAAGGGACACAAGGCTTCTGCCTGCACGATTTGCTCCCTGACTTCTTCCAGCAAAGCTTCATCACTAAACCTCCCCACAACAGCAGCAGCACCTGGGACCAAGTGTTCAAATGCCCAAGAGGATGGGGATCATTTCTTCTTTTACTACCACAGGAGGGTACATTATATTGTACCAGCTTCAGCCAGCTCTGGCTGACATTTGAATTAGCATCTTTAAACCACCCCACTGTTTGTCTGTTTTTCTAATGGAACTCTTCAGAAGAGTTGTCTGCACTGATGGAGATGTGCCAGTCCTCAGGTTTCATTCTCTCTTCAGTCCTGTCTCTTCTTCAACCGCTAGATCCTGGTACCCATATCTGTTCAGCCTCACATCTTAGGGCATGCCATGACTTCTCTTTTGTACACCCTACATCCTCTAGCAAACCACAGCAGCTCCATCTACACAAAATGCCTGGAATCTGACCTTCTTTGGCCTGTGGCTAGCTACTGTCCCGGTCTAGGGAATTATTGCTGTCTGGAATGACTGTATCAAATCCCTGGTTGTTCTTCTTTTGTGCCTACTTAATCAGAATATTTGTGTCTCTTTGAAATTCACAGGTGAGATCCTAATCTCCAAGGCGATTTTATTAGGAGATATTTGAGAGGTAGTCATGTCATAATAGTGACTCCTATGAGAAAAATAAGTACATTTATGAAAGAAATCTGAGAACCAGGCCTGGTAGCTAGCACATGTACATAATCCCAGTATTTGGGAGGTAGAGGCAGGAGGCTCAGGAGTTTGAAGTCATCCTTGGATACAAAAGGTTTTAGGCCAGCCTGGACTATATGATGATATACATGAGATTGTTGATTAAACAAAAATGAAAGAAGTTCAAGAGAAAGCTCTGGTCCCTTCTGGCCCTCTATCCTGTAACGCTGCAGTCTACAGGAATCATGCAGTGAGATTTCAACTGATAAGGCAGAAGGCTTACCCACCAGAACAAATGCATGCTGTTGGAGGCAAACCCAATTTGCAAGGTGCTGGGCCTACCACCTTTTGCATATTGACTTATTCTCACAGTGGATCTCTTGTGATGCCATAAGCATTCTCCTTTGGTGAAAGGTTCAGCAGAGTATGGATTATTGGGCATAATCCTTTCCCATGTACAGATAATATTGAGTCATACCCCCCATTCCGTAGGACCTCCAGTGGGAAGTTCAGTCACACAGTCAATAACCTTGGTTCCCACAGTCTAATTTCTGCTTTGTTTCTTGAGATACATTAGAAGCCACCTCCCTGCAACTATCTTCCATTTGGCAGGATATGCAATCAGGAAAGGAGTCTTTCATATAGATCTCACTGGGACCTTCAGGATAAAGGGATGCCCAAGCTCAGAGAGTTGTCTTTGTTTTGCATGTGTATATAAACTGGAAACTTTATAGAACAGAGTAAAGAAACTGATACAGAAAAGTTAGCAGTGGAGAATTCATTTTGCCCTCAGTTCTAAGTCCCATGCTTGCTGTAAGTCTTCTTCTGGACCTAGAGGGGACACTGAGGCTGGTACTCAGAGGTCCCCAATATTGTAGGTCAGATTGAGAAGCATGTACCCATGGGAAAGCAAGCCTTTCAGATACTAAATCTCCAAATACCTTGATTAGACTCTCCACCTCCAGCCTGAGATGGTCTAAGAGAACTGCCTACTCTCCCTTTTCCAGCACATCTTCCACACAGGAGACAGCCTGACTCTGAGCATAGACATTATCATGCTGTATCTGTCCAATGGCTGCCTCTCTCACTCCTGAGCCCCCTCCCCCTAAGATTATATAATGGTGTTCATGACTTGTGATGATCATGTCAATGGTGGTGGCTGCTTACTGCTTCATTTTGATCTCATCTCATCTGTCACTTCTTCCTCTGTTCTGGCCAGTCTAGCCTCGTTGCTGCCTCTTGAACACACTGGCTACTCTCCTGTTCATCAAAACATTTGCCATTTGCTGTTCCCAGTGCTGCCAAGCACACCTGCTTCCCCTTACTCGCCTGACCTACCCTCAGTTTTATTGAAACAGAAGACTTCTTTCTATTTACGGGGTTCCTCCCAGAAGCTGCTGTCTCCCTACATTGCTCTGTTTTCTTTTTCCCATTGCATCCATCACCTCACATCAGATTCATATATACCGGCATCTGTTTGCTTTCTACGTCTTGGCCCAGAATCTAAGTACCATGAGACTGAAAAGTATTATTTACTGTTATTTCCCCAGTGTCTAGCATTATAGGGTACACCCAGGAAATATTGTAGTTATAAATAAACAACTTCATCATTCTTCATATCGTATAACTAAGTCACTTTTTATGAAAGTCATCACAGAATACATAACCAACTTTAAAAACCTAATAATTTGTTGGCACCTCTTCATATAAAAACCGTTCCTCTACTCCATTATTCAAAGCAGCTCCTTGGTATGCTGTCTTAGAATTGTGTGGATAATTTTGTGTGTGTGTGTGTGTGTGTGTGTGTGTGTGTGTGAAGGAGAAATTACAGCTATATGAGAGAGCATAGCCAGAGGCAGGGATATCTGAGAGAGTCCAGAGTTAACATCACCAGATTGAGCTGGGCCGTATTGGGAGGGAGAGACTGAGAGGGGAGAGAAGAGAATTAGGTACAGCAACCAGGTGGCCAAAGGTACAAAAGGGGAGGGGCAGGTAACCAAAATGTCTGGATATATAGGGAAGAGCCTCTGGGGGAAGGGCAGCACAGTCTCTGGGCTGGAGAGTTCACGGTAGAGGGTAGGGTATCCTGTAACAGGTAGAGACTAAGGGATCCTGGGAGGACCTGGCAGCCAGGTCCAACTTTGGGAGGCTGAGTAGACACCTGGGTAATTTGTCTAGGGTTTGAAACTTAGCATCCCAGTCTTTTGTTGATAATAAATGAATGATAAGGGATGCGTGACATAATTGTGTATAACTATTTGCTGTTGATATTGGGGCATTGTTGGGGACCCCAAAAGCTGAAATGATGGCCAAGTCTGGGAAGAACAGTCTGTTTCACTTGCTGTCCAGGTTCTGCTGGACCTTCTGGGGCTAGGAAAGTACAAGCAGTGGTTGGGGCAGTTTTCAGTCTTTCACTGGAAATACGCTGGAACAGATATATTAGGTAAAGTTAAGGAATTTAGGGGAAATTATTTTCCTTAGGTATACATTTAAAACATAGGTTCATGATCCTGGTAATTGAGAGAGGGGAGTCTCAAGACCAGGGAAGAAATCCCACTCTCAGGAATAGGCAGGTAGGGAAATAGGGTGTTATCTGGAGGGGTGGATCCAAGTCAGTCCCCTGAAGCTTACAAGAACTTTTCTAAGCTTACAGGAAGAAAAAGAGGTAAGTTTTAGATATGTTAACATTACTACTATCTGTAATCTGTACTGAAATCCACACTGTAGAAAAGGCAGTAGAATCACACCTTTGAATCACAGTAGAAACTCAGGGACTCAAAATGATTCTGGGTTAAAAGTGAACAGTCTTTTCTATATCCAGAAGACTGAGTATCTATAGATTAGACAAATATATTTAGCACAATAAGAAGCACCTTTAAGTCTATATTTAGAAGACAACTAAAGGAAATTTGAAATCTTGAGATTGTGACTATGATAATAGTCAGAGCTTACCAGAGCGAGAGTAATAGCTTATCTGAACTCCACCGATTAGTGTTAAAACTCTGAACTTTTGAAATGTTAGTATAATAATAGTATAGTGAGGGAAAGAAATCAGAAGCATATTTTATTTTCTATACACCTTAAGTCACTTTTTTTCCCAATTATTTACCATGAGACACAGGTCAGGGGATTGATGGCTGACAGAAGTCATTGTGAAGCAAGTTACTTTAAATAAAGGAATAGTAGCGAGTTACTTTGAAACCTGTTTTGTAAGTTTATCTCTTTTTTTCTGGAGTCTTGTGGTAAGGTAACCTATGTGTAGGCCTAGTAGTAGCTGTAGGAAAATGAGGCTTGAGGCCTAAGTTTTACAAATGAAGAGAACTGAGAAGGCAGCTGAAGCCTTGGTTGCTGCTATCAAACTGGCAAAGCTATCACTAGCCAAGTCACCAATGCCATCGAAGATATGAGAAGGTTAAATTTCACCAGAATGAAACCAACCAGCTTCCAAATCTGTTAAAATGGCAGAGACTTACCATCTACCTGGACACTTACCCTAGGTTCCTCTTGGTTGTTGGTGGCAGAGACCCCAGGGTGGTGTCGATTTCTGCTGCCATGCCCGGAATATCCAGAGTAGGAATTTGCAGGGTGGCCTACCTTGTCTAGGCAAAGTGGGGAAAATCAATTCCCCAGTGCCTTTCTTGTGCACAGTCTGGACAGGGTCCTGGTGGCAGGTGAGGTCAAGGCCAGTTTTTCACCCAGTGGCTGACTTTGTCACATTTAAAGCAAGCACCAGGTGGAGTTCTAATGTGCCCATCATCTTCTCCGGAGAAGACCCCAGGAGTGCTGCCAGGAGCTAGCATTTCTCCCTATCACAAAAAGCTTTTTTTATTAAGCATTTTAAATGTCATATTCAGTGGATCTCTGAAGAGTTTGAGGACCATCTATCTATTAAATATAATTAATTTAGTTGCTTGCTTTAGACTTGACTTTAAAGCATATACAGAAAACTAAATAAAGCTTGTTCCTGTAATTACTTACATTAGTACTTAGTGAACGAAAATGGGTACAGTAAAGAAAACAAAATAGCCCTTCCATGGGTGAAAAGGGAAAAAAGTTTATTTCAGACTAGCAAGCCTGTCTTCCAGGAAAACAAGGAAAGGCAACAGGGGAGAGCTTTTCAGGGTTAAATGGGACCAGAAGAAAGGGGGCCTGTGAGCAGGGACTGGGGAACCCAGAGGCAAATGGTTCATGCCTACCTTAGGAGAGTCAGATCAACAGGCAGCTTCAGAGCAGCTGAGTTCCTTGGGGGAGGGAACTCATTTAAGCCACTCCTGTGGTTTTGGCATTGGATGAATGACAAAAGCAAGAGCAAGGAAAGGAAACTCTGTGACTGCTCCTCGGTAGGGTGGAGGAGAAGGTTTATTACAGATACATGGGAGAGCATCGCCCAATGCAGGGACAACTGGGAGAGTCCAGAGTGGACATGACCAGACTGAGCTGGGCCATGTGGGGAGAGGGACATGTGGAATAGAGATGGGAGAGAGAGCAGCAGCCAGGAGGCCAAAGGCAGAAGGGGAGAGGGGTGTGAGCATTTTGTCTCATACTCTATTAATGAAGGTTGTGATGGTGTGCAACCTTCTCTGGTGAAATAAGATGAGCGTGAGAAATGCACCATCCCCTCTTTCGCTCTGTAGGAGAACACTAGCAGGCACCCAGGTTGCTGGCAGGCCCTGTGATGTTCTAGCACCCTCTGCGGGCTTCTGCTTCCCTTCCTTTATAAGTTCCACATGGTCACCCAAATGGTGGTTGTTAGTGTCCGTATGCTGAATGCTACTACATTTGACCCAATGATGAAACAAGACTATGATTTCCATTCTTTTTCCAAATGAGCATCATGTGTCTTCGTGACTACATTTTATTCTTACCCCTAGTAGGCCATGTTGTCACTGTCTGAATCTCTCTGTGATATTTTTCTTTTTAAGAGATTTTGGTAGATCACACAGGAAGATAGCTTATTTTGCTTCTATAATTTCATTCAAACTCCTGTTTAGGATGTCAGTGCCAGCACTGAGGTGATTTGACTCAATCGTGCTTTCTCTGCATGCTCAGTGGTTAATAGACTATTGAGAAATAACCCAAAGTCTTTCCTTCCTGGTATGTGACAAGCACCTGTCTCCTCTCAGTTCCGTGTGTGTGTGTGTGTGTGTGTGTGTGTGTGTGTGTACAGTGTATACTTGCCCATGTGTGTGCATGTGAAGAAGCTGATGTTGGGTTGATGTGTTTCTCTACAGTTTTCCACCTTTTTTGAGACAGTTCTCTCATTAGCCTCGAACCTCACTATTTCACGTAGGTGGTCAGGCCAGCTAATCTCTGGCCCTCTACAGTCCTCTGCTTTCCTGTCAGTGCTGAGATTACAGACATGAGCCACCACATCTGGCTTTTATGTGGGTATTGGGATCTGAGCTCGGGTCCTGAACAAGAACTTTATGTACTCAGTCATTTTCCAAGCTTCAACAGAGATGTCACAGGTTCTTCTTAAATCATTCAAAACAGCGACTTGAATTGTCCTTACTTACAGACTGAAAATTAAAAAGAAATTATTTATAAAACAATGGAATAGACTCTTAGGAGTGATAGATTATATTTGTCTAGAAAATAACACTGTACCTAAATTAACACATGATAAACACAATGGGAATACTTTGTTGTTGCTATTTGTTTTTGAGCTAGGGTCTTCTTACTATGTAGTCCAGCATGGCCTTGAGTTACTGGGATCCCTTGATCATCCTGCTTCAGATTTCCCAGTAGCCAGGACCACTGGTGACCACCACAACCCCTGCTCAGTACTTGCTGCTTCCAATGCTCCAAAGCTTAGAAACAGCTTCTGCCTTCTCTCACATTTGGCCCTTGTGACCTGCAGATTTTTGTGCTATTGGAGAGGAAGAGGATTCATACAAAGGTCCAGACTCTGTGCCAGTGTGTGTGATACAGCAATTCAAATCCCAACTACCAATCTCAGTTCTTAGGACACAACTTCGGTGTCAGGTCTATCTACCATCCTGCAAATTATTGTCCTCTGATGAACATTTTAAGCAATGCAGATTTCTGAGCTTCCCTGTCCCATGGACAGTGGAGGATCTGATCTATAACAGGGTCAGTAATCTTTTTAAAAAGACTCTTTAGTTAATTCTAATACAAAGTCATGGACTGACCATGGCAGCATCCCTATGCAGACATGAAACAATATGCAATTAGCCACTCGTCAAGATGAGAAACTACTTAGCTCCAGAACTGGAAATAACTGTTTTTATTTTGCTGACCCTCAATGTCATTAGGGAAAAATATATGGCAGCGATAACTTATTGTGTAATGACTTAGCTTTTGTTCTTATTAGGCATTATAGGGTGGCAGAGGCTTCCAGATACTAATTGGACAAGCCCTCACCCTAGAGAGACCCACTTTCGCCCGACAGAAGATCCCTTTTAATACACAATAATCAACTTATTTTAGCCCATCTTTTTTTAGATTATAAAAGTGCTGACTGTGCTCTTTTAAACCTCACCCTAAGAACTGACCCCGTCAGTGAATCTCCACTTTGTTCAAAGTTTTGAAGTGCAAAGACTTGCTTTCTGTGTTTTCCTCCTCTGTTTCCTTGTGTTTATTTGAGTGGGGTTGGACTATCTCTAAGTCTGACTGTGTGCTTTGCACATATTGATACAGAAATTCATTGGTCATCTCTGCTAGATGTATATGAGCACTGTTGAATCAGGCAAGGGCTTCAATGGTATTTCTACAGAGAGTCTAACTATATGCACATATGCTCAGTGTGTGCGCACACGTGTCCCCACCTGTGTATGCACACACACATGTGGCTGCATATGGAGGCCAGAGATTGAGATCAGAAAGCCTTCCTCAATTGCTTATTATTATTATTAAGATTTGTTTTTAGATTTTTTTGTTTAAATTGAAATATAGTTAGGACAGTTCTTCACTTCCGTTTCCTTCCTTCACCCACTTCCATCTCCCAACCTCTCCCAGGTCCTCCATCATTTCCTCTCACATTAATGGCTTTTATCATATTTTCTGAAACAAAGTCCCTTTGATGAACATATATCTAACATTTGGGGTGGCCAATGCACCTCTGAGATCATCCTTTATCTGCCTCCCACCAATGCTGGTGTGACAGGTAGAAGCTGTAATCAATCTTTTGAAATGTGGGTGCTGGAGTCTGAATTCATGTCTTCAGGCTCAAGTTCTTTACTGAGTATTTTGCAGCCAATTCTGCCAGTATGAAACCATTCAGAATGTGAACAGGGCTTCAAGTTGCCAGTCACATGGGGAGGAAAACAGTATTTACTAATGCAACCCATTTCAAAAAAGGAACAGTGTTATGCAATAGCTCCGTTCTCCCTCTCCTCATCCCTTCTCTTCCCCTCTTGTCCTTTCCCTCCCCAACACGAGGACCAATGTTTTATGATAGTCTTTCTTCACAAGCACATCCTGAGGTCAGAAGTATTTGTATGCTAACTGCACTGATTTGGGTTTGAAGCTCAGAGGGACTATAGACACAGGTGGAATTTCAACCCTGATCTCTCTGATTCTGAATACCGCCATCTTAAGTGTATTTGAACTCTTTTTGATAGAAGATCCACTTGGAACACAGTAAAAGAGACATCAAACCGTGGAGTTCAGTCAGTTGTCTACTTTCATAAGCCCTAAACTTTGAATGAGCCATTTGACAGGATGAGGAATGAGAATTTTAGGGTGCTGGTAATTTGAGTTAATATTTGCCTGTTGTATATTTGTATGCTTGTTGTATCTAAAGAATGACACATGATTATAATTAACCAGTTTTTGAAAAGCTCCTCATGATAAGTGGAAGAACTCTGCACGTTGAAAAACCCTGGAGAGTCTTTAAATAAGAAGTTTCTCCGAGGAGTCAAATATCAATAAAACATCTGTGCGGCTAATCAGAAAGGTGCAGGGCCACAGTAAGTCAACAGGAAGATTCCCCACAGAGTGACACCACTCAACGAAGTGCTGTATGATTTATTTGCTGTAGCTCCATTTCCATCTGCCGTGTAAAATGGATTGTGTACACACTGTGTTCCAGGCATCTAGCCAGGGTGAGGGCAGACCGTGGGGCTACGAACCTTTCCCTCCCTTGGGCTGTTGGTGACACGATCTGCTAAGAACCAAGCATGGCTCTTGGTAGTCTACAGGAGCATGTCTTAGACCACGCCATTGACATGCCAGACTTCTGGGATTTGGCTGGATCAGAAGCTTAAAGAAGGCTTTGGGCAGTAATGGGGGCCAGGTGGGGTTGTGAACATTGTGTTCCTTCCAGAGGCTGATTCCTATTCACAGACTCCAGATGGTAATTTTTGCCAGTTCAGGGAAGATGCTATTCATAGTTGCTTATATTTCTCATGCAAATGGAACACGGGCCAAGTAAATGATGTTTTACTATAGTGTGTGGAAGCAAATGGATGAAACTGGTACCCTCCTGTTCAGTAAATTGTATACACGATATAGGAGCCACTATGGCCAAGTTAAAACCAGTGTGCAGCTATGAAAGCAAACAGCTGAGTTAGAGCTGAACATTCCTCCAGCCTTCTGAAACGTAAGGGTTATTTCTGCACTGAATAATAAGCTTTCTGCTCATTTCTTCTAGCTAACAGAATCCTCTTCTTATTTCCGAAGCCTCCTCATTTAGGTCACTGTAACACCACCAACAAGATTTGGACATGGGAAGGAAAAGAGTGGAGAAGAGTTGGAACATGCACACTTACCACCAAATTCCACAGTGAGCCTCAAGGAGACTCCATTGCTTGCCCTGCCCTGTATTGGGCTGGATATTGGGCAGAAGTGAATAAAATGACTCTATTGGAGAGCAAGAGCTTGCATGATTTGAATCAGTATCCAGTACAGATACTATTGCTTAACAATGAAGATATGCTCTTATATCCTGGAGATAAAGCTCAGGGGATAAGAGTGCTAGAGTGTTTGCTTCCCAAGCATGGGGCCCTGAGTTCCAATCTCGGGATCCACAGAGAAAGCTATGTGTAGTCCTGTAACCCAGTGCTGAGGCAGAGGCAGTGGATCCCTGGAGCTTGGCTGGCTACCAACTTGGCTCCAGGTTCAATTAGTGACTTGTATCAAAGGAGTGAGAAAGAGAATAATACAGCAAGATATCTGAACTCCCTCTGTGCCTTCCACATGCACATACAGGTCTTCCCAATGCTTTGCGAGGTGATTTTATGATTATTCCAACATCACTTACACAGACTGAAATGACTGTAACATCACCAGGTGATGGAAACTTTTCAGTTTCATTGTGCCCCCATGAGAGCATCGATGTGTATGTAGTCTCTCGTTGGCTGAATTGGTAGGATGTAAGGAGATGGTAGCAAATAGGATGGTAATATAAAACACAGGTCCACAGAGTAAGGTTGTAGGTAATGTCCGACCTAAAGTCTGGTTTTGTCAATCCGGTTTCAGTGAAGTCCACCCCGCTCATTTGTTTGCACGTCACCAGTGGTTACTCTTGCCCTTGCTGGGAGGCAGTGGGTACTGCTCACCTGCCCATATTGTTCATTTGTTTGCTTGTCGTCAGTGGTCACTCCTTGTGTGGATGCAGTGGGTACTGCTCACCTGTGACCTGTGCTGCTTCTTTTCCAGGTTAATTTTAGTATTTTAATGGCAAGATTTTTGCAGTTTGGATTTAAGCAAACAAAACAAATTAGCTTAGAATAAATACAGCAGTGCTGTTGCTTCTCAATAAAATAATGCATTTTCATTGCAGACAAAACCAGAACCTTCCATGAATATGTCATCTGTGCTTTTATTTTGTTTTAGGGCGTGTGATCTATGCCTAAGGTAAGTTTGTAAAAGAGGCTCCAAAAAAGTGTGCCTTACAAACTCTGAGTCTTTTTTTTAAGTTAAATTGTATTCTTATTTCTTTTTCTTTTTTATTTACAATGGTCTCCCTTCCCTCTACTGCTCCCAGTTCTTCCCCACCTCCCCTCCCATCCAAACCTTTCTGTTTCTCATTAGAAATCAAAAAGGCTTATAAGGGATAATAGTATGATATAATACTGTGTATTCTAATTAATATATGATATAATGAAATATAATAAGATAAAACAAAATGAACACATTGGAATTGAATAAAATAAACAAATACAAGGAAAAAAGCCCAAGAGAAGTCACAAGAATCAGGCATCCACCAGTTTACACTCAGGAGTCCCATAAGAATACTAAACTGGAAATGATACACACACACACACACACACACACACACACACACACACAC
>LOJH01030751.1:2642-17022 GCA_001685095.1 Ellobius talpinus | reverse complement strand
TCTGCAGTTTTCACCGTTCCTTCCAACAATGACATCAACCATCCTCCTCAGGCTAAAAATCCCCAATACACAAGCAGCAGCCTCACCATCCCGGAAGTTCAGGTAAAGACTCTGAAACCTGACATTCCTACCCTTCTAGCTGCTCCTTTTCAGTCAGGCTGTCACAAGACACTCTGGGCAGGGCAGCCTGCTGGAAGCTAATTGCTTACAGTATTCTGGGAAGATACAGATCTCCTTGGATTGTTTATTTCCTTGTTGCTGTTGTTCAACTCTTTATCCTGAAATAATCTGGATCTGCAGCAAAATCACGTGTCCCTGTAGCCATTCAATCCTTTCTAAAGCATGCAGTGTATACATCATCGTACCTTCATCAAAATAAGGAAACTGGCATGATCCATAATTCTTACTGGGAGTCCTGGGATTGGTTCCTCAAGTTAGAATGCTTAAGTTGGGTGTGGTTGCTTTGGAAATTCAAAGCGGGCAAGTGAAAATCCAGTACTAGGCAGGGAGATTACTATTGTGCTTTCAGCCTGGTCTAAGTAACAAAACCCTGTCTCAAAAAAAAAGAAAGAAAAAGAAAAACCCCCAAAAAAACAAAAACAAATTAGGTGGGCTTATAGGTCAGTAGTATGAATAAATAAATAAAGTAAATAGATAACATGTAAAGATTATGCTCATCTATCCCGAAATAATAAAAAAATAAATAAATAAAACATACAGAAGAAAAGACAACCATGGACTCTGGTGCCCCAGAACTAGAGCGGATGGAGAGTCTAAGACCAGCCTCAGCTACAGAGACTTGAGATGTAAATATGGTACTATTGACTTACAATGTTTTGAAAAGATGAGTTCCTGGAAACAAGCTATTAGGTGCTGTTTTTCACTTTCATTTCTTGACGTCTCCTCTCCCCTGCCCCGAGTTGTCATTTTTAATAAGTATGAAGAAGCAGAGAAGAGTGTAGCGACCCATTCCCAGAGTAGGGGTGTGCAAAATACACCATACGTTTTGTACAGCTGCTCTTGGTGCGGGCCGTTCAGACCCAGGAACAGTTATTTATCAAATGAGCATCCTGCCTGGGGATGTAACTCACTTTTAGAGTACTTGCCGAGGGTGTAAGAAGCCCTGGGTTGGATCCTCAGCACAGCAGAACCCATGGGTCATGGCTCACACCTGTTATCCCAGCACCATGGAGATAAGGTAACAAGTTCAATGACTGCTCAGTGACAAAAAGGTTAAGGCCAGTCTGCACTACATAGTGAGACGCTGTCTCAAAATGAAACAAGAAATACAGACAACAATAACAACACCTACATCAAAACTTAAATAACTATCCTGACTTAAATGACTATCCTTTATCCATCGGTAAAGACTGATGTTCTTACATCTTCTGGACCCTTCTTTCTTCCACAGAGGGGTGTGGAAGCAGCACCTTCACATCCAACTCCCGGGGCGGGTGGTGGTGCACGCCTTTGATCTCAGCACTCAGGAGGCAGAGGTGAGTAAATCTCTGAATTCAAGGCCAGCCCAGTTCACAGAGTGAGTTTCAGGATGACCAAGATTACATACACAGAGAAACCCTGTNAAAAAAAAAAAAAAAAACAGAAAGGATACCTCAAGTGAGATGATGACGATCTAGTACAATTCTTACCTCAAAACTGTCCAAGGCATCTTTAGGAAGGCCATACAATGTTGTCAAGTAAGTTTATAATTTGGTTTTGGGGAATGAGGACACCCTCCAAATTCATATTTCCTTCTGGAAACACTCTTGTTTGAACAACATAGAGCCCTCTAGTCGCCAGATGGGGAAGTAGTCACACTGTTCCCTGTCTTACTCAATGTCCACACTCTGGGTGCCTCCATGGACAACTCATTAACAACTGAAAGGTGCATCGGCGGATGGAGATGCTTGGCTTCAGCTGTTTCAAAGATCTCATCTCACCACGCAGCCCTGGCTGACCTGGAACCCTCTGTGTAGACCATGCTGCCATACACCACAGAGATCTGCTTGTTTCTGCTCCTGGGTGCTGGGATCAAAGGTGCACACCACCACCTCCGGCTCTCCTACACTCTGGGAAGCAGAGGCTGGACTGGATGTATTCTTTCATGTTTCATTCCGAGCACGGGCTACTAGTAAACAGTTTTTAGAAAGATGTTAGTTGAATGGGATATAATATAATATATAGTATAATCCAGGGGATATAATATAATATATAATATAATCCAAGGGATATAATATATTCTATTATATAATCTAGGGGATATAATAAGAGTCAGGTGTCCCTTCTGCTCTTGCTCCAGGGACTCCTGTTCCCTACAGTTCATTCTTCTTTCTGGAGTGTGGTTTATTCGCTGTAAATTGAGAGGGTTGGTCCAGGTGATAAGGTCCCCAGGCCTAGAGTCACACCTCAGGTGAAGATCTTTGCAGCTTTGGAAACCCAGGGGCACATTGGCCATGCCCCCACTCCCTTGTGTTCTCCTAAATTCTGTTTATGGCGGTGAGTAGATGTCATCTAGGAGGTGGATTGGAGAACTGGAGGGACTCGACCCTCACACAGAACAGGTGAGAGGGTGACCGGGAAACAAGGATGGAATTCTGGGAGAGACCCGTCATTATCCACCAGCAGCTCTGGAAGAATCCACCAGCAGCAGAGGCGTTTCTCCTTCGAGGAAAAACTAACAAGAAGCTGTTGCTCTCCCACCTAACTGGTAAGCACGGTCTTCTGCAGACTCATGCCGGAGAGAAGCCATCAGGATGTTGCAACTTGGATTTACGGGATTACATATGGGATTATAGGACAATGATGACTAACTCTCTAGGCATTAGGGCAGTTTACCATCCAATAGAGTTCTTCGGATTCTTGGAGGTAGATCTTCCTTTAAACGGGATAATAAACTTTCGTAGAAGAGTTGTTTATTTACTTATTTATTAATTTATCTATTTATTTTATTTGTTTTGGGTTTTTGAGATAGTTTCTTTTTTTTGCATAGCCTTGGCTGTCCTGAAACTCACTCTGTAGAACAGACTAGCCTCAGACTCATAGAGATCTGCCTCCCTCTGCTTCCTGAGTGTTGGGATTAAAGGAATGGGCCACCACTGCCTGGGTCATAGATGAGCTATTAAAGCCTTCTTAAACCAGATTAACTTGAGAAATAAGAAGAAAGCTGTAGAAAACAGTCTGGAACTCCTGGATTAATTCCTATTTATTTAGATGGTATCTATAATACGAGTAACGTGTGATGTTATCTAAATAATAGGAAGATGTGAGCAAGGAGTTGAGAGCACAGACACAATTTCAGTCTCGTCCATTGGCTTTTGTGGTGTGCAGATTAAGAAACACTTGTACGAAATGACTTGTATGAAGCGTAAAGAAGGAACATAGGACAGCTGCAGGATGGCTCAGGGACAGTGAGCTCGTGGTAGTAAGCATCACAGGCAGGCAGGGGTGGTGCGTGCCTTTAATCCTTGCACTCTGGCGGCAGAGGCAGGCAGATCTCTGAGATCGAGGCCAGCCTGGTCTACAGAGTGAGTTCCAGGACAGCCAGGGCTACACAGAAAATCCTGTGTAGCCAAAACAAAAACGAAAGTATCACTGTGTGTGAATGTCTGTATGTGCCCTGTCCTCAGCAGGACTTGAAAGGGACAGGATGGTCAGTGCCATGTGCTGCCAAGTTGCTTTATTTGGCAAAAAGCCATACTCCTGTGGGCTGTATATTTCTAAAATTTGTCGATTAATTACGTAACAATTTTTAAACTTTCTCGTACAGAATAGTCTCAGTGTTTGGCCAGCCATTTGCAGCATTAGTGATCCCTTCCAAGAAGAGAGGCTGTGAGTGTGAGTCCTGTGGGGTCCCAGGCCTGAGGATGCTGAACCCATCACAGCTGTCCTCATGACAGCTGTCACAGGTCTCAAGAAACTAAAAAAGGGTGCACATCTCCCCTCTGAGAGGAAGTCGTGGGATCTTTTAACAGAGTCGAGTTGATGAAGTACTAGGCAGGCTTGCTTCTTTTCTTATGGTTTAGCAACTAAAAGCAAAAGCTGAAAACTAGAAGTTGGAATCTGAACACGCACAGCATCCTTCATAAATGGGCTTAAAAGCAGTTGCCTTGAGGATTCTATGAGTATTCGCTGCCTGTGAGTAAACAGCCCATTGTCTCCTTCACAGCAGATTCTCCAAAAAGCTGAGCAAATATTAGTGCTATTTTACCTAGAAGGAAATCTAGGCATGGAGGGGCTCTGTAGGTGGAAGGTTTTGATCTGCACCTGGAGTTTTTCTGGGTGTCTCTAGACATGGCCCGGGAAGAAGATTCAGTCTCGGTTAACATGTGTGGCAGCATGAGTGATGCTTCACTTTCTTGCTCAATCCATCTTGTCAGTGATGGACTTGGGTGAGACTTAGGGACCTACCACTGTGGCCACTGAGCAGAAACAGCCCCATGTCCACCGGAGGGCAAGCTCGTCTTCACCATCCAAAGGCTGGTCCTTGCTTAGGGCTGTACCCAGGAGACACATTCTTGTTTCTGCCCCCAATTTTCTTTCTGTTTGCTTCCTTGTTTGCGCCAAGACCAGGAGTGAGACTGATGGCTACGTGTGAGGGTGGACCGGGAAAGAAAAGGCTGTTTGGGAGGACAACTCTCCCAGTCCAAGGCACACAGCCCTCCACCACCGGTAACTTACAGAGTCCTGGGTGAAACCTTTGAATGGGTTTTCATGACCCAGTAGAACAGCCCCAACATGACTCACATAGTCAGGGATCAAAGATAAGTTGCCTTCTGAGAATTAAGACACGACCACATACCATGTACTGAGTGCCTCAGCCAACCAGAACATCTTCTCTTTCCCCTCCAGGTCAACACCATGACGCATCTTCAAGTCTTCATTCCAGGTCTCATACTACTCCTCCCAGGTAAGTACGCAGGTGAGCTGGGAGTGTTGGATATGACATGGGAAGAATAATTCCTCGCTCTTTGTTAATTGTGAATTGTGCAGAGAGGAGAGAACCAGGGTGAAATTGGAGCTCTGAAGAAATTATTTACTTGTATGTATTTCAAAATTGATGAAAACCAAAAAGAGTGTGTAAGGAGAGAGTACATGTGCAGGCATGTGTTAAACTAGTAAGGGGTGAGTACATGTGCGTGTATGTGATAAACTAACAAGGGGTGAATACATGGGCATGTATGTGATAGACTGGTAAGGGGTGGATATGTGGGCAGGCATGTGATAGGCTAGTAAGGGATGAGCATGTGTTGGGTTCTAGGATAAAGTTATTTCTTGTCGCATATTTCTATAACTTCATTAGAATACCATGTGTTATATTTGTGATCCTGAAACGATATTAGTCCAAAACCAACTAATGTCTGTCCCAGTATGAAATATACACTCACTTTTTTATACATCAAGGACCGTGTTTTTTCAGGTCATGTCCCAAACTCACAACTTAGGTCTGCATATAGGTGATTAGTTAGTGGATCTCACAGTTCATTGTTTCGTGATTTTGTTTGCTTGTTTGTTTGTTTCCAGTTCTGGGATCCAGCAGCACAGGGGCTAGCATGGGCTAACCAAGCACTGTATCACTGAGCTCCCATCCTCAGCCTTCAGAGTTCCTTCAAAGGCCACCATGGAAGCAAATGACAACAGAAGTTTCCTTCCACCATCCAAAAAGACACATATTTCAATTTTTGTTTTAGTTTTAGAAATTGTATAATTTAATTCTGGACTGAATAATCTCCAGTCCTGGTCTCTTCCTGTACAATTGGTTCTCAGATTCTGGAAGGCTACCCTCTCACAACAAGGGATCCCTGCTTGGATTTTTCTTCTTAAGCACTGATCCTCATAGTATTCTAAAATCCTTTCTGAAAAATTGAAGTTGAGCCAATAATGCTGTAAACAAAAACTGGACTTTGTTATTTGTAGAGGAGGGGAGGGTAAGGAGCTGATGATTCCACTTATAGCAGCAGAAAGGGGGCATGCAGGGGTGGTTTGGGGCAGGGTCTCCTGAACCCAGGTTGGTTTTGAACTCACTAGTGACCCAAGGCTGGCTTTAAACTTCTGACTTCCTGCTTCCAGTTCCCATGGTCCTGGTTTGCGGGTACCATCACCACACACAGCTTCTAGGACAGCAGGCTTACATTAAAAACCCTAAACTTGAAGTGCAGTTTGCATTCTTCAGTCCCAGTTAGCTAAAAGCCACAGTAGTCTTGCTCAGGAAGAGCTCACCAGTTGGTATTTTGATAACGAATGGTCAGCTCTAACACCTATACAGTAACATAGAATTGGAGAAAGCTGCATTTATGTATTTCAGGAGACACACACACACATATATGTATGTTTGTATATATATATATATATACATGTAATAACAATTAATAAAAAACAGAGGCCATGAATTTGAAAGAGAGCAAAGAGAACTGCATGTTAGGGTTTCAAAGGAGGATAGGAAAGGGAGAAATGAAGTAATCATAATCTGATCTAGAAAAAGTAAAATAAATAACTTTTAGAAATTAAATTAGAGCTGGTCTCAGTGGCACATGCATGTAATCCCATCTCTCAGGTATCCGAGGCAGGGGGATGGTAAGTGCAAGCAAATGTAGGCTACAGAGCGAGACCCTGAATAAAAACAAGTCAATGCATCAGGCATGGTGGGAACTTTAACCCCAGTACTCAGGAGGCAGATGCAGGAGGAGGAGCTCTAAGAGTTTCAGGCTAGCTAGTTTGTAAGTGGGTTCTAAGCCTGCCAGAGCTACATAGTGAGCTCTGACTCAAAAAGGAAAATGGAAAAGTAAACTAACAACAACATCCAAAAATGAGAGAGAGAAATAAGAAATGATCAAATGCATGTCTCCAAAGCATCATGACCCATGTTTAATCCTCAGTTGACACAAAAAGAAAAAAATGAAGAAGAAATGCAGATATAAAAATAAAATTGTAGGAAACCGTTGAGAGCTCATTCTGTTTCCCCTTCTTTACCCCAGCTGCTGTAGAATCTCTCCTGGAAGTGCATGGAGTGGTGGGCCACCCTGTGACACTGCCGTGTACTTATCCAGTTTCTCGTGGAATCTCACCCATGTGTTGGGGCCGATTGGCACGTTTTTCTGATAAATGTAAAGATGGTGTTATCCTGACCAATGGATACAACATCTCCTATAAGAGGAACAAGCGTTACCACCTAAAGGGGCCGCTTCTTCAAGGAAATGTGTCTTTGACCATAGAGGAAGTCACTGAGAGTGATAGTGGCTTCTACTGTTGCCGAGTGGAGATGAAGGAATGGGATGCTGTACTGATCATCTCACTGACAGTTCATCCAGGTAAGCTGGCCTTTTTCCTTGCTTATTTATTGCAAGCAAATCAACTTCTCTATTTGCTAATAATTTGTTCTCTTCCTAGAACAAGAAAACAAAGACTCAAACATTTTTATCATTAAACACTTGATTTTGTTTTGAAATGTAATCTCATGTATCTTGATGTCTACAATCTCCTGGTCCCTATGCCTCTAGCTCTCTAGTCCTGAGAACACAAGTAAGTTTCACCAAACAGCGCCTTAATATTCCCTTTTGAGGCACAGAATAACTTTTATATGCTTGCACGAAGTTCTAAGATTCATCTTAATTCAAGATCATAGGCTAAGTCAGGATCCAGGTCCTAACTGCACTTGTACCGCCTTGTTGGTCCATGAAACTCCATCCGCTCTCCATCCCGAAACTCAGCAAGGAGCTTTACCTAAGCTGAGTGACTTGAATGAAAGGCTGTCCTCTGCCTCTGAGTCAATGTCTTGCGACATTAAGTCACCTGTCCTCTACACTGTAAAAGCCCAGCAACTCTGACCTGAAAAGTAGGCAACACAGGGAGCTGCTGCACTGATGTGCTGGCTTCAACAAGGGTCAGCTGACCTTGCTGAGCACGGGCCACATGCATAGGAGGACGAGAGTTCCACTCCAGGTNTAAGCTGAGTGACTTGAATGAAAGGCTGTCCTCTGCCTCTGAGTCAATGTCTTGCGACATTAAGTCACCTGTCCTCTACACTGTAAAAGCCCAGCAACTCTGACCTGAAAAGTAGGCAACACAGGGAGCTGCTGCACTGATGTGCTGGCTTCAACAAGGGTCAGCTGACCTTGCTGAGCACGGGCCACATGCATAGGAGGACGAGAGTTCCACTCCAGGTCTGCCCTGCCTTGGGCTTTAAAAGAGTCCTCACATCTTGTCACAAAATTATCCTTTTGTACAAGGACATGGCCACGAGGGGAAGTGTTTCTCTTCCAGCGCCTGTCCAGTGGGGACCAGTGGGAAGTTCATGAAAGCCCAGTTCATTACAATTTCATTTGCGATGTGGACATTCTGATTTTCTTTCAGCTTTTTACTAAAGGTTGAATAATGAGGGTAAACTTCCTTCTGATGCTATTTCTTAATCCCCTTTACTAAGTGCTTACACTGACAATAGAAGCTGATAGTAACCTGTCTGTATTCTTTTCAAATTCAGACCATTACTTGGTAATTGTTCAACTCTATACTTTGCTATTTTTTTATTTCTTTAACTCGTTTATTTATTGTTGATACAGGATCCCAGTGTATAGTATGGTTGGTCTGGATGCCCACACGTAGATCAGACTGGCCTCGAACACACATATTCAACTTCCCCTGCTTTCTGAGTGATGGGATTGAAAGCCTGTATCACCATGGCTAGTTGCATGAAATTATTAAAGCGGGCTTTGATGGCGCTTAAAAATTCTTTCACAGGTCACTGTTTAAAAGTCCTCTGACTCAATGATCAATAGGTCCACAAGTGACACTCTGCCATATCCTTAACAACCAAGTCTACATTTTCTTGTGATTTGAACCCAAGGAACTTCCTCTTCAGCTGTCCTAGGACCCTCACGGCTCCTTTGGACTTTCCCATCTACCTGGGAGACAAACACCCCAGAGCATGATCAGCAAAGCTCCCGAGCTGGTGATTCTTTCCTGATTGTTCTCACAGTGATCTTCTGACTAGATTGTTCCCATGCTTGTTTTTCTCTCCACCTCAGAGATTGCTACTTTCCAGGGATGATCTGTATTGTGTTCAGGCCTCTGCCCACACATTAGACTGGTTAGCAAACTATAGCCAGGGCCAGATAGATCTGGTTATGGGACACAGCACCTCACTGGCAAGAATAGTTTCACTGAAGCACAGCCACAGGGCCCATTGCTGTGCCGTTAGCCGTGACTTTCAAACTGGTTGAGGTGTGTGCTTGCTGCTGAACATGTGTTTTTAGGTTCTCAAGCTGAAAATATTTACTGTTTGGTCTTTAATAGGGGTTGGGGGCCATTGATATGGATCAACATGTAAGGGCACTTATTGTCAAGTCCAGTGATCTGAGTTCAATTCCTGGGACCCACGTGGCGGAAGGAGAGAAACAGCTCTCTCAAGCTGTTCTCTGACCTCTATGCAAGGCCCACAGCATGCGTGCACACACACACACACACACACACACACACACACACACACACACCTGACCCCTGTATTCACTACTTCCCTGCGTATTATAGGTACACACATTTCTTTTCCTTCTTCCAAGGGAAAAGTTATCTAGAGTCCAAATTACATTTTCACCCTTGAGGGAAAACAAAATCAAACCAATTGTTCTCAATTCCCAGGGTTTTACTTTGTAGTTAGCAGAGTTAGGATGGAAGGAAACCGTTTATGGGGGACATGTCAGGTATCAAAAACACTGCCCCTGCTGGAGGCTTCCACTCATTACCTTCCAGGCACCCTTTTCCCTTAATTCCAGTCTTGGATCTCTTGGCTCTCAGATCATCAGTAAGCTGTTGGGATGCAGCACTCCTGACTCTCTTGACTTGTGAATTACTGATCAAGCCTGCCTAATCTGAGAATCCAAGGTCTGAGCGTAAGAAAAAATGTGCCATGGAAGCAGACTCCCTCTCGAAACTGATTGAGATTGCTTTACTGGAACAGCAAGGGGCCCTGGCCTTTCTGTGGGATGACTGCTGAGCACATTAGAGGACTGAGACACACACAGGAACACACATATAATCACACACACACACATACACACACTGTGTGTGTCTACCAGAAAGTTACAGTTATACTTTGTGGTTTGACTAGGAGTTGAGTGGGTTGTTAACAATAGCTAGGCGTATTGTTTGGGCACTTGGAACTAAAGAGGCACCATGGGGCTATTCAATTCTTTATGCTTAGGACCTATTGCTCAGTACAGTCTGACTCAGTGCCTCATGACCCAAGGCTGTTACCCAACATGCAGTGCTTCAGAATCTGAGAACTTAATGAACCATCTGGAAAATTCAACACCCTGTCATTTCCATACACAGAATTATCAAGAGTTTATAACCTTACCAGTAGTAACCTAGGTAACTATGTGAATGTGTTCTGTCAATTTGTATTTAGACTTGAGTCCCACCCATAAGATATTATCTACATGCAAATAGTACAAAAATCTCAGAAATACCCAAATTCTGAAACGTCTAAAACCAAGCATTTCTGGATAAGGAGTATTCATCCTGTTTCTCTTAGATTGGAAGAAACAATGGAAGACTATGTCCATTCTCTACCCAAGTAGAAGATCCTCTGTGTTGAGCCTTGCATGGGCTTTCTCATGGGCTAAGCTTCAGCTAAGATCCAGGACTGTGTGGTGTGTACTCTTAGAACTGACTGCATTGAGCATGCTGAGCCTGCAATCTGTAGAAGTCAGGCACTTACTAAATGGCAGATAATCAGCCCACCCACTTACCACACTGTGTTGAGCCGCTGGTGATGTTTGCCATACACACACCTCCTCATAGAGGTCTTGGATTTGATTCTGCAGGGTTCTTCTAGACTTGTTTTACAGTGAGTTCTAGATGAAGGAATGCTTGCCCAAGTTCTGTCTCTACAAATACAAATAGATTTTCACTCTCTTTGGGATCCTGGGAGAAGCAGACTTCACTTCAGTATGTGTAAGGAACACAGAAGAAACAAAGTTCAGAGTCAGAGAAGAACCCAGATAGGAGGTTGTGAGGAATATGTGACTTTGAAAGGGTAACTCAGGACTGCGTGTGGCACAGCCCTTGTTAACATGTGCGAGGACTTGGGTTCTTGGATGTGGTCTCTGGCAGGACACCTTCCAGCTAAGACAACAACAACAACAAAAACAAAACAAAACAAAACAACAACAACAAAACCCCTAACATCTTAAGGCAGATTGGGCCTGTTTATATTGGGCCAAATGTCCCATCCATGTAATCACCCCAATCAAAAAAACAAAAAACAAAGAACCACAAACCACATTTCCATCATTCTGGAATATGCTTTATTGTCTGAGTTCCATTGAACACAACTGTCTCTGATCATTGGGTCTTCCTGCATATGCTAGATTAACCACAGGCCAATAAAAGTAAGGGTCTATGGTAAGGTCTAGGATGTGTTTTCTGATCATCTCACTTGGTGCCTCTTCCGTTTACTGCTCTTTCCCTAGAAAGCCATCCAGCACAGAACCCACCAACGATCATGACTAGAAGATTCTATATTGGAATTTCCATTACCTTGCTGTTTCTCCTTGCAAGCACAGTGGTTATCACAAGTAAGTAATTTTAAGATGGTTCCCAATGGTAGGACAAATGATACATGGTAAATAATAAATAAATGATCACAGAAACCAAAGAATTTTTGCAAAGCAAAAAGTTTTACTTCTAAAGAGAGGTGCAAAGCCACTTTAGTCGACAGAACAAGCATACCCAGTGGGGGTTCCACTGGGCCTTTAACTCTAAATCACAGAGTTCTGTGCTTGTCTCTGAGTGATCAGAACTCAGCTTCACAGTCTAGGAGACTTTCTGTATAAGGCAGAGCAGTGACTAGGGAGAATGGTGTCTGTGCGCAGAATTTGATGGTAGGAAAATGCTTGCTCCACAGTTCTTCTTGCCTAATGGTGTCTTCCCACATGTCTTTCAAGATGGCACTTCCTCTGTCTTTTTTTGCCCTGTGGTAAAAGACAGTGCATTTCATGTCTGTTTCCCAGACCGAGGAACTAGAGCAAGGCTTCTCAGCCACTCTGACTGCCTGCAAGGAACTCCACATGCCATGGGGTTCACATTTCACAGGACTTCTCTGTGTTCCCCAATGCAAGATACACATTGTAGTCCCTTCTGGATCCCAGGGATGTGTTAGGACCTACTGATCTCTGACAATATTCCTAACATCTGTGAAATGTTCCGTGACCTCGGTTTTGCATCACGATGTGGGTGCTAGGAACCCAGTGGGTGTTCTCTGCAAAAGCAGCAAGTGCTCTTAACCACTGAGTCAAGTCTCTAGTTTCAGTCATTTATTTCTTCTGTATAACTTCTTTTAATTTTTGAGATTATAATATAATAACATCCTCTCCCCATCCCTTTTTCTCCCTCCAAACTCTCCATATGCCACTCCATGCTCTCTTTCAAATTCATGACCTCTTTATACATAAATTATTACATGCATGTATGTATATACATATGCATATATATTCCTAAATGCAACTGCCTCCGTCTGTCTATTGTTCTTTGCAGGCATGTTTCCTGTGTTCTAAGACAACGGACATGAGCTCATTATTGATCTGTTCCACATGACTGGGTCAAAAATGGGGAATCAGCCTATGCCTGTCAAGCCTCAGGAAGTTTCCCTCTAATTATTTAGCTCTTGTATATCCAAAATGATTATTTAAGCCAGCTTTGGTGGTATGCACCTATAATTCTGGGACTTGAGCTGCTGAGGCCAAAGAATCACAGCTCATAGGCTAGAATAGCAGGGTGATGTATAAAAGAGGGGGCTAGAAATTGCATAAAATACTATAAATGTGCTCCCTTCCTTAGGCCAAAACCGCTTATTCTCCCCTAGGGAGAGCGTTTACTGGGAGAATAAGGTCTTTAACAGGGGTGGGGGAGCAAGTGGTACACACCTCCTAAACTGCACCAAGTGGTACACCTCTCCTGAATTGCACCAAGTGGTACACCCCTCCTGAACTGTACCAAGTGGTACACACCTCCTGAACTGCACCAAGTGGTACACACCTCCTGAACTGCACCAAGGAAGGAGTAAAAGCTAATATAGTGTTACTTCAGTGAGTGCTTTTAAAGGGTCCTTGATGGAAGAGATCATTAATAGGACCTGTGTCTCAGGTCACCTTGGAGAGTCTACACTTAAATTAAAAACTTAAGCTTCTTCATTTCTCTCAGTGAAAGACAATTTACCAATGCCGTTCTAGCACGTTACGGATGCTATGTGGGTTAGTGCACCAAGCCATGAATGCAGAGAAGATACTTCCTGTGGGGTACAGGAAGGAACCTCCCTAAGTTACCAGGGAATGATTCAACTAAAAACAGAAATGATATCCTTGATTAGAAGAAAAAAGCATCATAAGCGTTTTTGAAGATATGTTCAATTTTCTTTTCATCTCCCCTGCCTCCTCTTCCCCAAACTTAGAGTGCATCCTTATGAAAAGGAAGTCAGGATCTCGAAGGTAAGCTGGTACAGCGTGTGTCAATTGCTCTTGAACTTACAGTCTTGTAGATTGTTGTTGCTGTTGTTCCTTTCTTTCTCCTCCTCCTCTTCCCTTTCCTCCTCACCTTTATCCTCCTCTTCTTTTCCCCCTCCTAACTCTCCCCCCTCTTCCTCTATCCCTTTCCTCTCCTGTCTTCCTCCTTCTCCTTTCTCTTTCTCCCTTATTTTCTAGACTGAGATATTTTGCCTGGATACCATTGCCCACCTTGAATTCTAAAATGAGTTTTCTGAGCCCCTCTCTTGTCCTGATACCTACCAGGGATGGGTCAGCATTCTGATTTCCCAACCTTTGTGTCTGAACTGGTACCCAAGGAGCCTCTCATCATTGACTGCCTGAATGGTAGATTTTGTTCATGGGAGATGAATTGAATGAGTTGCTTTGATTTCCCTTTTCAGCTTACTTAATGCTTCCTTCATTGGGTGCCTATTGTAGTATAAGCTTGTGAAAGGGGGAGAGACCCCCCTCAGCGGTTACACTCTTGAACAGGACCCAATCTTGGCTTCTAGGACCCATGTCATAGGACTCACAACTGCCTGCATTTCCAGATCCTTGGGTGTGTGTGGAGGGGGTAGCATCTACATTCATGTGCACATATGCACCCACACACAGACACACAACTATACATACATAATTTAAAATAAGTCTTGAAAAACAACTGGTGGGCATACATGTTATTCACATATATTCAAGCAAAGCACACACATTAAATAAAGAAATCAGTATTTTCTAGAAAATTGATGAAAAAAGTCAGAACTCATAAGATGCTGATGGAGGGAGGGCCTGCTTTTTGTCCCGGCCGCCCAGCTAGCTTACACCCGAAATAATCACACAGAAACTTTATTCATTTAAACACTGCCTGGCCC
>LOJH01030750.1:0-10939 GCA_001685095.1 Ellobius talpinus | reverse complement strand
TGGCCTAAAGCAATCCTCAGGACTTCCCAAGCAGCCCTATACTTTTGGAGTTTCTCCTAAGTTTCAAGAAAGACATTCTGTCTTTTATTGATGTTTGGATCAGTAGTGCTTCTGGAAAGTCACCAGTAAAATGTCAGAAATTTGCTCCTGGACCAGGGCCAGATAGTCCATGTTCTTCACTAAACCTTGTGGCTAAGGAGGTGGCCTCCCTCTCCCCTGACTGTCTATGTACCATGTCTTCTGAACTGTTCCCATCATACCTGCTGCTCAGGGAGTACTCAGGGAAGCAGCGTTGCTTTTTGAGACACAGTCTCATTCTGTAGTCCAGGCTGGCCTGAACCTTACAAAGATGCTCCCGTCTCGGCTTTTCCAGTACTGAGATCATAGGTTTGTGCTACCCTGCCTTGCTCGGCATTGCTACTTTATCAATTAAAGTGGAGTCTCAAAAGATACAAGGAACCCAGCTCTCTTTAGCCATCCACATGGCAGTGTAAATGTATCTCTCTGTCTACGAAAGATGTATTTGAGGTCATTGCTATTCATAACAGGCCAAAGAAACTGAAACATTAAACTGGAGGCTTTGTCTGCTTTTCTGTGGTAGTCTATGTGTGTGTGCATGGGAGTCAGGGAGAGTGTGTGTTTCTGGATATTGCATGCAGAGAGGACTAATTTGCCAATAATGAGCTGAAGTTAGGTGTCGCGAGATGATGACATTGACAAAAGAGTTTCTCAGTGTTTTCTGGTGTAGTTTTCATAAGGTCCTGTTAGGTAACGGCAAGTTGTACATGATGCCCAGCTGTGTACACCTTCTTAGCTAGCACCAGCACTATCCCCTGGCCTGGTGGACCGTGTTGTCTTGAGTTCTTTTTTTGTGCATTATTGTATTTCTCATTACGTACTTCTCTCGTCAACAGGCAGGCTGTCTGCTGATTTTTGTCCTATGGCCAGGCTGTAATTTATTAACCAGTTTCACCTCTTACCAGGGCGCTGCCTCCTGTCAGCCAGCAGCTTTGCACCTTGCTCATTAATCTTCCCCATAGCTGGGCATAGTGGTTATGTGGTTTGGCTTTGTGGTCACTGTTAATGCATACCCTGGCTTTGCTAAGGACTTAAACTAATTGTGGGGGTGTGGCCCAGTGGTGCCTTGCTTCCCTGGCATCTGCAAGGCCCTAAATTCAATCCCACCACTCCAAAAAAAAAACAGACAGGCAGACAGACAGACAGACACACACACATGCCAAAAAACAGAACAAATGAATATAACCAACAACAAAATCAAAATGTGTGACCAAGGGCAAGTTAACCCTTCCCATGCCTAGGTGGGGCTCCTCACCTCTGTGTAAGTGAGATAAGGAATGCAGCAAGCTTACCTCCAGGCTTTATTGAAGTTCTCTCCTGGGTCAGGGCTGGGGGGAACCAATGACTGAAGGATTGATTGTTTTGTGATACTCTTAAGGCTTGTGTAGAAACCAAGAGTGTATCAAATCAAAGACACAGGTGGCCACTTCATCTTGAATTTATCTCTAGACCTTGAATTCTTCTAACAGGTCTGCTAGAAGAATGTGTTCTCTGTGGCTTTCACTGAAGACTTAAAAAGGAAAAATCAGGCTTAAGGCTTTCAGGAACTTAGTGTCAGGAACTTTCAGTTGAGTTGCAGAGTTTTGAAGGTGTGTCCTGCAGGGTTGGATGTACAAAGTCTGAGCCTTTCATGACCTTTCACACCTGCTGGGTGTGGCACTTTAGGTAATTGTTATAGCTTGGTCCCCGGTTCCTTTCTTCTTCTGGTGCTCCGTGTTTGCGATACCATCCTTTTCTGTACAGCTCAGTGAGGCATGGAACCATTAGTGTCTCTAATGACCTTTATCTCTCTCCTAGTGATGGACATTACTGATATCATACATGGGAAGGTGGACGATGAAGAGAAGCAGCACTTTATTCCCTTTCAGCAGTGAGTATCTGGCGTTGATCCCAGGTGATTCCAGGTCCAGGTTAACCATCTGAATGGGGGCGTGAATGCTGAAGCAGGTGGGAGGAGCCCTTTTGTTACTGGAGAAGAAAAGGCTTCTCTGCTGGAAGATTGTCAGCTCAGGCCTCTGCAGAATACTTTATTCGGGGGCTTCATGTTGGACTCAGAGAAGGGTGACTGAACATTCCCTGACTCAATGAAAGAACTGGAAGAATATAAAATAAAGGGCACGTATATCTGCCCTGGAATCCAGAGAATGACTTCATTTGATTGTCAAAGATGCTTTGTGTCTGAGTATCTGTCTTTTGTTGTTGCACAGGTTTGACTAAGAATCATATGACTTCTCAGACTGGATGATGTATAGGAGTTGTCAGGACAATCTTGTTAGACTCACCATTTGCTTTAGTAGGTCTGACTGCATCCGACAAGCCTCTGAGTATTGCTAATGAATGGCACTGGTCCAGGGACCACATGTACAGTAGGGAAGGGTTAGGCAGGAAGAGTGTGAAAGGTGGTTAGGGTTCTTACAAGGAACTGGGGGAGACAGTCTGGTAGTACAGGGCAGGGTCAGCTCAGAACTTGACTCAGGGCTCCATCTTAAGCCTCTTTGCAGGATTCTAAGTTAATAGTGCGGAAGCGTGTGTGAGTAGATTTTCTTGTTTCCGGAGGCTGCTACTAATTACTTTTAAAATATACACTTAATAGTCTTCACCCTACTTACCAACTTCAAGAGCGCGGAGGACTCAGTATTTTCCATAGTTCAGTATGGATCTTGATTATCCAATAATGCACACTCATGTATATACAGGTTTGTGTTGCTTAATGAAGGGACACGGTCTGAGAAGTTCATCTTTAGACAATTTGTGACAATATGACAGAGTATAAAGTAAGGTAGCTACAATGTAACACAGTAACAGAGTCTTATGGGACCACCATCAAGTATGTAGCTTTTCAAAGGTGACTGAAATGTGATATTTGGCAGTGTACATGTGTATTATGTAACATTTGTAAATATGCTTAGACAGGTATATTAGATAAATAGATTTAATTCATCACCAATAAATGGAATTAAATTTATAAATATAATAGGTCTAACATAGTAAGCAGATAAAATGCATTGAATAAATATAAATATATAAAACAGAGTTGGGGGCACAGTGCATACCTATAATCCCAATAATTTAGAAGGCTGAGGCAGGAGGATTATGAGTATGAAGCTAGCCTGCAAAGCATAGTGAGGCCTTATCTAAAAAAATAAACATGTTATATAGAGATAGACAGGTATCATAAATGTAACATGTACATGTATAAAACATTCATATCCATGAATACTACTATTCTTTCATATAGAAACATATCAACATATCAAGATTCTCATTCACAGAAAAAAAATCTATGTGAAAAATTCCCTTATTTATATTCACCTTTGTGGACTTCTTTATTCAGTATTATGCCTCCCTGCCCAACTTCTGAATCACCATCCATGTGGTAGCTGTGAACGCTGAGGTGGTCCCACTGCGCAATATCACGTGCTTTCATTAAAGACCCCAAGGAGCCCAGCCCTAATTTGATTACCACCCAGTGTGCAGCAAGCAACCACTGTATAATGGTGCTCATGTTCCCTGTTGCAATCCCTGGCCTGTCCTCCTACTTTCCTAAGCTTCAGTGGCTTATGGTGAATGGGGTTCATATGTGAATTCTGCTAGTACACCTGGGATAGCCATTCAAAGAAAACAGCTCCCCATTTCCAGCCCAGTGGCATTATATTTTATCATTTGGTACAAGGATGTGCACCAAGAAGACTGTCTGTCTGGCAGAGGCTAGACACAATTGCACAGCAACAGGATGATAATGCAGTTGCCAGGGGCAACTTAAGAGAAGGGGGTGTGTGTTTGGTCCTTGACCTCCCCATCTGTGGACCTCACCCAATGTGCTCATTCCACGGGATCTCATTTGCTGGTTGACCATCACAATCCTAGAGTTAATGTCATTTTGAGTGGGAAAACACCTTTCCAGTGCCCTGCACACTTGCTGTATCCATTATCAAATGGCCATTGTGATGTGGGCCTCAGAGGGTGATAGCATCCTGCAGAGTCTACCGTCAGGTAGAGCTAGACCCAGGAGCCAGGTTTCCTGTCCCATGGCTCTCCCTTCAGTTCCATGCCAGCAACCCAATCTAAGAATCTGAGCATTGCCTCTGACTTTAACTGTTTAACTTGTCCTTCTTGAGCACTGACTCGAATGAACTTCGGCTGTTTCAACACTTGGCCATCGCCGCCCACCTGCACCTTCTTTGCTTCCAGTCAATTCCAAGGCTTAGAGAAGAGAAGGTGGAAAGATAGAGCTAGAGGAGCAGGCATTTGCTGTGAGACTGTGTCTCCTAGGAATATAAGAAGCCGTACCCCTAAAACCTCACCAACATGACTGCCCTAATGTGCCCTGAACAAGGACAATACCAATGGACACATGCCAAAGTGGATGAGGAAAAGCCCCAAGGTCTCCACCCTACACAAAGAACTACAGGCAGCTGAGGAAAACTGGGGCCAGAGAGGTGGCCTTCCCCAGGGAGGCATATACCAATTGGTCTTCCAGTGCCAAATGACAGCCTTGAAAACATATACAGATAGCATTATATGAACTGAACAGGTTTTATTAGGAATATACCTATATATACATATATGAATGCAATAACAATAGGTGAAAAAAGAGGCCATGAATTTGAGCAGAGACAGGTATATTGGAGGATTTGGAGGGAGAAAATGAAAGAGAGAAATGTTGTAACTATAGTTAATTTTATTATAATCTCAATATGCATATGAAACACATGCATGCATGCTTCTGCGCGCACGCACACACACACATGCACACACACACAGAAAACAAGAATAAAGGGAAGAAAGTGCCAGGGACAAAATTATAACAGTTTAAATGATTGACCTTATTTTCTATTTGATTGCCCAATCCTTATAATGTAGGATTGGGCAACACTGCTTGCCATACAACAGAATAAGTGTGCAAGTGAGCCAAGCAGAGGAGTTTGACTTTAGACGGAGCAGAAAGCAAACATGGCATTAGTCATGGCAGAGTTACTTTGCTTTTAAGGCAGGGACAGAAAACAGAAGGGTGGCTAACTGGTGGGTCAGCATCGGGTCCCTTTTGTAGGTACCTTCTCTGAGGATCTTTGTTAGCACACTTGCTGGAAACACTCTCTTTGGGGGAGCTGGGTGGTTGTCTCTCCACGCTCAGGTCTTGGAAGGTAGTTATTCCACTTGACCTCAGCCTTTGCTACATTTGAGCCGTGATGAATGACTCCATGTTGGCTGTAGCCTGGTCTGCTGGGGGCCCCTGCAGGAATTTAATCCAAAGCAACCACTTGCTGTAATTTGTCATTGACATCAGAACCCTCTGGTGAGGTTTTGTGTTTGTATTTCCAGATCATTCTTGTGAGACCTCCATGGTCTCAGGTCATGCTTCAGAGACTATCTCTGCCTCCGGCTTTCTCCTTACCTCTCCTGTCTTTCCCAGAATTGCCATGGAAACCTACATCCGCCAGAGACAGCTTATCATGTCACCCTTGATAACCTCACACGTGATTGGAGAGAACGAGCCACTCACCTCGGTTTTAAATAAAGTGATAGCGGCAAAGGAAGTGAATCACAAAGGACAAGGTACGTGGCCTGTCCAGGGTGAGGGGACTTTGGCTAGGGTGGAAGAAAACATCCAGAGCAAGGTCCGTGCACTGCCCTTTTACCAGCTCTCTGATACCAAAGAGCCTTCCCTGGACCCCACCCTCCTCAAGCATCTCCTGCTGAAGATCCTCAATCATTCCCTGTCCCTCATGGAATCAGGCTTGAATGTGGAAGGTTCTGTGGAACAGACTTCCCTCCCGCCCTCTGCCCTCTGTTCCCAGTGTTAACTCGAAGTAAATGTGCCAACAAACTGTGACTCAGGAGTGACTATGCACTGTGCCCTCCAGAAGTGTATTCCTTCATATGTTTTCTGAAAGAAGGAGATGGAAGCAACCCAAATGAATAGCCATTAATAAGAACTTAGAGGCTACCTTGGAGAGTGTTTAGATTTTCTCTGGAGTCTCCATGTACCTGTCTTTTGATGGCTTTGGAGAAAAGAAATTCTTGTGGAAATATTCCAAATTCAAATAGTAAGGAAAAATAGTTAAAACATCAGAATTCAAATGCCAAGATGGCAACCAGATGTGAAAGAGTTTCAAGACCGTGTCGGCTCTTCACTACCCTGTAACTGCTCTTTAACAGGAGGACAATCAAGAAAACATGCTGTTACAGTTATTCAGGTAGAAAAAATACATGCAATAAATAAATCTGAAAATAATTAGAGTTTTCCCTTCTTAGGATGTTTCTTTGCGTCTGCTTGTTTACATATGTGTGGGCATACAGGTAGGAGTGTGCATACACGCATGTGTTTGAACGTGGAGGTCTGAGTCTTACTGTTTCAGCTTGTCTAGTTAGATAATGTAATCTGGAAATCCCCTGTCTCTGCCGTTTGGACAGTGGAATTATAGGTGGGCTGTCGTTCCTACCAGTGATTCATATGGGTGTTGGGAGTCTAAACTCAATCCTTCAGGCTCACAAAGGAAGAACTTCACACTCACAACCCATCTCCCAACTCCCTGCTCTTTAGCGTTTTTCATTTAAGAATATAATTTTAATTAGAGTAGAACATTTTTATACTAATACTGTTTACATAGGATTTCCTTTCTGAAACAAAACAGAAAACAATGCCATTCCTTTCTTGCTTCTGAACAGAACAAGCCCTTTTCAGATGTCTATTTATCACAAGTATCTGTGTGTGTGTGTGTGCATGTGTGGTTGTATACCATTCTAATGTTTAAAATACTCCAAACCAGATTTTAACAGATTGAATTTAAATATTTTGATTGAGTTTTGTTTCTCTTTGACAACCAGGCAACACTTCGTTCCACAAAGCAGGATTAGTTTTCTGACAGGCTAAGCAGGAGGGTGTAGGCTTTATAGATAGAGAAGGAGACGGAGACGGGAAGGAAGGGAGGGAGGGAGGGAGAAAAAAAGACAAAGGCAGTTGTTTGGGGGCAATCAGATTATTTTTAATCTAAGGAGTGAAACAAAGGGGGCTTGGCAGGAGCTGTTTAGGACATCTGCTGATTATCCTTCTCTCCTGATTTCTCAGAGGGCCAGATAACAATTTACTTTTCTTTTAAAGCTGTAGAACTTGACCACCAGTGACTCCATTTTAACGTCTAGCCCCATGGGTTAGGGGTGGGCACCTAATAAGTATCTTCTAGCTGGCTCAGCCCTGTAAATTGAAGCCACCCTGCCGTGGTGAATCGACATTCTGTATCGACGCTTCCTTAATGTTTGGGAAACACTGTTCGGGAACTCGCAGAAGTAGGACTTCTGGGTTAGTGGTAGGTACCAGCTTCAGCCCAGATGAGGCCCGGGCTTTGCCTCTGCTGGTCCTCAGAGTGTTTATCCTGCATGCCCTGCCCTGTGGCAAGTAGACTCTGATCCCCAAGTATTTAGACAAGTACCTTGGGTCTGTATTGTCTAACAGCTCCATGAGTTTCCTGGTCTCCCATCTCAGATTTTATAAGGAAGATAATTATTCTTCTGTTTTCTTTAAGACACATTTTCCAGTTTTTAGTATGATAAAATGTCCACAGACTTCTGCTTCTCTGTGATTTGTGTGTTCATGTTATATTTCCTTTTCTCTCTCTTTTTTGGTTTTGTTTGTTTGTTTGTTTTTGTCTTTTTTGTTGTTGTTGTTGTTTTCAAAACAGGGTTTTTCTGTAGTCCTGGAACTAGCTCTTGTAGACCAGGATGGCCTCGAACTCACAGAGATCCACCTGCTTCTGCCTCCCGAGTGCTGGGATTAAAGACATGCACCACCACTGCCCAGCTTGCTATATTTCTTTGTGAGGATCTTTGTCACTGATATCATTTTACAGCTTTTTACATTTTTTTTGTATATCAAAACTTTCAGTTTGTATGTGGACAATTATTTTGCTTTTAGAATTTGTTTCTCTGGCTTAACAAGTGATTAATTCCAGGGGTGGAGCAAAGGCTTAGGAGTTCAGAGCACTTCCTGTTTTTGCAGAGGACCTGAGTTCTGTTCCCCACACCCCCATGGTAGCTCACACCATCTGTAACTCCAGTTGCAGGGGATCTGATCCCTTCTTATCTCCTCAGGCACCAGACATGCATGTGGTACAAGACACACATACAGTCAAAAACACTCATACACATAAAATAAAAACAAATAAATCCTTTTTCAAAAGGTTAATTTTCAAACATTTAACAGCTGTTTGCTTTTTTCCTCTTTCAATGCTTTTTCTGTTTATTTCTCTATTAGCAATTTATCTCAATTAAAATGTAAGGCATTAAGTTGCTACCGTTTTTAGTAGCAAGAAAAATATTTTTTTGAAATTAGTTTTTAAAAGATTTATTTCCGTTTATGTCTGTATATGGGTGTTTGAGTATCTGCCACATGTGTGGGTGCCCACAGAGGCCAGAAGAAGGTACCACATTCCCTGGGAGTGACAAACAGTTGTGAGCTGCCCAACATTGGTGCTGGGATTCAAACTTGGGTCCCCTGGAAGAGCAGCAAGTTTCCTTAGTCATTGCACCATCTCTCTAGGCCCCAAAACTCATTTCTTTACTTGTGATTTTTCCCACCTCTGCCGTCACTTCTTAAGATGCCACATGTTGTGTGTGTAATTCCACAGTTTCTGCTCATGTCTGCGTCTTTTTTGCCACGACTGCTGCATGATATTCGGCTGTAATAAACGTACTTTGGTATCAGCTAGGATAATCTTTACTCTTTGTTCTCCACTGAAGTCAGTCGTCTCTATTGACTTCTCAAGTAAGTCCACTAGTGAGTTTGAAGGACATGTCATTGAAATGACGTCACCCTGGGAGGGTTGTATGTTTATCATGAGGTGTCTGGTTGGTCTCACACAAGCTTCTGGGTGTGTTGCAAAGATCATACAGAGAACCAGAAGCTTATCTTTTATTTTCCTTACAGGTCTTTGGGTATCCTTAAAGTTACTGCCAGGTGACCTCACGCAGGTTCAGAAGAACTTTTCACACCTGGTGGACAGATGCACAGCCATTGCTCGGAAAATGGGCTTTCCAGAAATAATCCTGCCAGGTACACATTTCGCTTAAGTCCTGTTTTATGTTTCTTTTTCATGTCAGAAGGAAGGACTACCTCTGTTCGGACAGTTGAGGCAATCTGGGACCCTAAGAGGACATCATTTAGGGTCAATGGTCACAAGAAACTGGTGACAGGGAGTTGCAGCATCCCTAAGGTCTATTCAATGGGCAGGACCACGAAAACATCGTTAAGTATCACCCAGCATTCTCAGCTCACGCTTTCCCATCCTGTTCTGCCCACATGCTTCCCCAACTTGACTTTTTGCTTTGAAAGCAAGCTGGCAATCCAGTGTCTGCAATCCAGGAGGTTAAACTGATGCTTCACAGACAAGCGTTTTTCCCCCCTCATGTCATCGTCTGTGCTGGGCCCCAGTGCTCACCTCCGTCTCTGTGAGATGTAGTTTTTAGACAAGTAAACTTTATCTTGGAAATATTGAAATACTTTTTTATGAGCAGCATTGACTCAGAACGCCAAGGGTATAATGGGCTTTAAAACTCCATCTTGGGCAATGGTTTCCACGCTGCTCTGTGGATCAGCTCAGTAAGATCCCCTGAGGAACTCTACAGGACAAAGTGTGGGTTCAAGATGTCACTTGGTGGAACACTTGCTTAGCATATATGAGCCCTGGGTTTCCTTCCTAACACTGGAGAGAAAGAGAGAGAGAGAGAGAGAGAGAGAGAGAGAGAGCGAGCGAGAGCGAGAGCGAGCAGTGGCTAGCTTGATTGAGTGGTGCCTGCCTGCCTGCCTGTAATCTGACCACTGGACACCGTGGAGGGTGAGTCAGGAGGATCATGAATTAGAGGTCAGCCTGAGCTGCCCCTGGTGATTGGTCATTCCCTCCTCTGAACATTGCCTTCTCTTCCCACCAGGGACATCAGAGTTCCCTTTATCCGTTCCACTGGGACCTTTTCCAGGCACCTTCTGTTTTCCTTAGTCATTCTTCAGTGTCTGGTCCTTAAACCCTGCTTTAGTTATCAAGGGCCGTCTTAACAAACACCACAGAAAAGGGCCCATGACAGTGGGGATTTACTCTTTCATGTTTCTGGAGGCTGCGTATCCAAGACCAAGGCATTTGCCTGGATTCCCTAGGCTTGCAGACAGCTATCTCTCTCTATGACTGTGCTCTCATTTCCTTTTATAAGGGCATCAGTCAGATTAGAAAATGACCCAATTTCACTTTAGTTAGCTTTTAAGTAAATGTCCTGTCTCCAAATACAGGCATTCTGAAGGCCTTGGACTTCAACAAATGAATGGAGGGAGGCCCAGTTCAGCCCTTACTAGCTTAGCTTTCTCTGTCAACCCTATTCTGTCCCTGGGTGAGGGGACACTCATTTGACGTATATCTGTCAATTGTCTTTTGTCCCCATCTTTAGCACCAAGTCCCTTGGACTTTAGGCCATCTGGCCATCTTTTTCCTCCATCACGACCCTGGCTTACTCTTTCCACCCTCAACTTGCTCACGCTCTTCTTTCCTTTTAATGGATTACTGCTTTCACAATGGGACTCCCGTCCCTGTGAGTGTACTGCTGGTGTTCCTGGGTTGTATTTTTTCAGGAACCAAGCCCACGTTCAGCTACCTGCAGAAACAAGGAGCCTGAAAGACACTATTAAAAATCTGCTGGACAGCCTAGCAACATATAATGTGTGCATATCATTAGATATGTCTTCCTATATGTGACAAAGAATTACTATTGAAAAGAATTGGATCTCTGAGGTGGCTCGGTAGATAAAACTCTTGCTATGCAACCCTGATTGTAGCATGAAGGGCCGGCTTGTTGGGGTTTCTGTCCCGCCCAGTACCCCACA
>LOJH01030749.1:0-14543 GCA_001685095.1 Ellobius talpinus | reverse complement strand
ACACACACACACACACACACACACACACACACACACACACACACACACATTAGTCAAAGACAAGCCAGCCAGGAAGAAGAATGTGATTCATGTGAGTGGAAAGAGAACAAGGGATAAATGCCACAGGGTGAGGGCGTGAAGCTGATCAAAATACACTATGTGCATATGTAAAAATCTTATGATGAAACTCATTATTATGTATTGCTAATAAAAAAATCACTAAAGAAAGCACACCGGCAACCGAGAAGAAGCATCTATTTCTAGAATTGGAGATAACTTTGGAGTCAAGACCCCTCTGTGCTGACAAAGTGCCCATGGACCCTGTGCCAGATTTGCCACATGCTGTGTGCACTGGTGAAGATCCTCCCTTGCTTTATCCCCTAGACAGCCTTACAACATCCCTAAGATGGCTTCCCTCACACTGCACTCCAGAGTTAGCAGACATGTGGCCTTCTGGAACCGTCTCAGAGAGAACACACTGAAATGCACATGAGCCTATAATACACTCTGGGAGAACCTGCAGTTAAGGGAAGCCATCGCTCTGGTTTGCTCTTTCCCCCAGTTGTTTCCATAACATCTTCATCCATGAAAAGCCTTGTTTCCTGAAAGTCAATTAGCATCTTGTTCCCATCTCGCCTGGTTTGAAGGCACTGCCTCCTGGTAAATTCACCGGCTTATTCGATACAGATGGAGACCCATTCTGCTGTGTCAGAAAGCTTGGAGCAAGGAGGGTTGTTAATGAGGAGTTACCAAGCTCCTCAAGTAGAATGATGGCTGAACTTCACTAGCTCTGCTAAGAGATTGCAGACATACCCTCACCCCCACCCCACCCCTGACTGTAGTTACCAAGCAAATGTGTGTGGATATCTCCAAACACATCGCTGACTCCTCACCCAAGCCAGGCCGCCTCACATGCCTTATTATCGATATTTAAACAACTACAAAGGTGGACGCTGACCCCGAGCATCCTCCCCATCCTTCCCCGTGGTCCACTCGAGATGTTATCTGCAAGGAGTAAACAGGCTCGGCCCCAAAGCCTCGGCCACCCTGGTGTGATGTCAAACAGCTGCTCAACAGTCCTTAAAGCCAGCTCCCATCTCTCCTGGAGCCTGCTGAACTTAACAGCGTGTCTAGCTTCCTGGTGGGGCTTCCCTTTGAAGTCCAGGAGGGCCGTGCGCTGGGGATGTGTGGGAAGGGAAACTTGGATTCATCTCTCCTGGAGCCATCTTTTCCATGGGAACTGAACCTTTCCAGAAGAGAGGAACTTCTCAGAGCCTCAAATCATAAAACTTGGTAACCATGGTTACCCGCATGGCACCCAGAAAGTGCGTGCTAATGTCGGATTTAGGACCAAGCACCAAGCTCAGTTTTGTTCAAGTGCTAAAACCGGTTAAGAACTGGAACGGTCACTTTTTAAACAGGCAGGGATCCTGAGCCTCAGACAGACTAAGCCATGTGTCCGAGGTTACGTGCAAAGGAAGGATAGCCTAGGTTTTTCCATTAACTCAAGACTGATTTCTTAGCCCCTAAACCGGGGAGAACAGAGACCGCAAACTCTGTTCTAAAGAGTGGCCAGTGGCTAGGGATGTGGTGCAGTTGGTAGGGTGCTTGTCTAGCACACACAAAACCCGGGGTCCAACCCCGCCCCCACCAGCATAAACCTGGCGTGATGATGCATGTCTGTAATCCCGTCATCAAGAAGGTGGAGGCAGAAGGACCAAGAGTTCAAGGTCATCCTGCAACCTGAATTGCATGAACCTCTCTGTCAAACAAGAAAGGCAGTGGGGGAGAGGGGAAGAGAGAGAAAGGAAGTAAATAGCTGAGTGTCAGGAGTGAAGTTGATGAGGTGAGGGGCTTTCGTCAGCCCGCTGCCATCGTGTGGGGTCTCCTCTGGCCCCTCACAGGGCCAGCCTTCATTTTGCACCTGGCCACCCTCTACACCCACATCTGATTGTCTCTCGCGCACTGAAATGAGAGTTCCTGCAGCACCAGGATTCTAGTCTTCGAACTGGCACGCACGACTTTGACAACAGCTACCCCTTCCAGGGGGTCATTGTGTGCCATGCCTGTGGCCCACTGTGACATTTCTGCCCTGTCCACTGTGATCCTACCAAACACTCTGCCCCATACCTTGCTGTGTTTTCCAATGAGCCCTTCCTCATAGCCAGCAGCTGGTTAAATCCCCTCTAACACCAGCAGTAACACATAGCTGTCATTTCCTGTTTCGGAATATTCCTTTACGCTGGGTGAAGATGTACCACTGTGACTGGTTTAATGAAGGGTTGAATGGCCAATAGCTAGGCAGGAGGGAATAGGCGGGACTTCTGGGGACAGAGTGGTCTTGGGGAAGAAGAAAGGCAGAGTTGACAGTCAGACATGGAAGAAGCAGGGTGGACAGTATAGCATAAAGGTAACCAACCGAGCCATGGAAAAGAATGCAGATTTCAAAATATGAGTTAAGTAATAAGAACTAGTTAGGAACAAGCCTAAACTAAGGCTGAACTTTCATAATTAATAAGTCTCTATGCCATCGTTTGTGGGACAGCAGCCCAAAGAAAAGTCCATCTACAATTTCCCACTTTATAGATGGGGAAACTGAGGCCCAGAGAGAAAAGATCCTGTTGGCCTAAAACTAGCAATAAATTTGCAGATTGGAGCTTCATATGTCCATGGTTTCCTGGTGGGTCCACAAAGACACAGTGTTCGTATTTATGGCTCATTAGCAAATTACCTCAAAAATTAGCAACTTAAAACAAAAGTAAAACCAGGTACGGGGGATATACCCCTGCAGTCACAGCACACTGAAAGCTGAGGCAGGATAAGCCCAAGTTTGAAGCCAGCTTAGGCTACATAATGGATTCAAGCCAAGCTTGCTTGCTATACATGAGACCCTGGGTTCAATCCGCTGCAGAGCAGTGGCTAGACAGAAAAATGTTTGTGGGAGCTGGAGAGATGGTGCAGTGGCTAAGAGCACCTGCTATTCTTGCAGAGAACTGGAGTCTGCTTTCAGCACCCACAACAGTTTATGCACAACCTCCTGTAACTTGTCCTAGGACACCTGATACCTTCTGGTCTCCTCAGGCACCCACGTGCACACGGTGCACATAAACTCATGCAGGAGCATGCACACATATACATAAAACAAAAATAGCAAATCTTTTTTTTAAGAAAAAATAAAAGAAACTGCTTGTAAACTCATTGGGGGGGGAGTAAGCCAGGAATGACTTAGGTGTGTTCAGGGGTGCTCTTGAGACACCACCAGAATGTCATTCAAGTCAATAATTCATCTGAAGGCTTAAGAGGAGCTGAAGGAATTGAGACATCTCATTCCCACAGCCCCAGCTGGAGGCTCCAGTTCCTCCCTGCATGGACCTCTCTGCAGGACAGCCCCTGAGTCCCAACAAGAAAGCAAGGGGGACGGGTTGTTGATTTTATGGCCAAGTCTTAAAGGTCACATGGGATTGCTTCCGCAACATCCTGTTGGTTCTTTAGGCCTGAGCTACGCAGGAGGAGAGGACCCTTACCAGGGCAGGGGCAGCAGACGCCTCACTGAGAACCCATAACAAGCTATTGCTGAGCAACTGAAGAACTCAGGTGTCCGAACAATGCAGGGCTGTGCATGGGGAAGCAGGAAGGGATGATGGAGTCACCTGCACAGTCACAGGAAGGGCGGTGTGCCTGTTCATAGGCCTATGGTGCACATGTGTGCATGTTCATGCCTGCAGGTGCATCTGCACGTGTGTACACACATGCGTGGAAGCCTAAGGTGTGGTCACCTCACGTTTTTGAGACAGCGTCTCTCACTGAACCTGGAGCTCACTGACTGGGCTGGACGGCTTGGCCCAGAGCCACAGGAATTCTCCCTTTCTCTGCTTCATCTGCTTTAGCATCACAAGCACAGATCACTACACCTGGCTTTTTCACACAGGTTCTGGGGCTCGAACCCAGACTTTCCTTCTTACACTGCAAGCTCCTTGCTGAATGTAGCATCTCCCCCAACACAAGTTGCATGGTTCTTCTGGAGTCTGGGATGGAAGAAGAGCTTGGCCTTGTGGAAAGATGTGGTCATATTTCCTAGATTGCTTTGAGTAAGGTTTCAACCCTCTGTGCAGAATCAGTGAAGGTCTTGTGCTACATCCCAACTCGTCTGTAATCTGTCTCTTGATTGAATGGATAAGGAAAGGGGGAACTCTCAACATTTGAAAAGGTATTTGGGCCCAAACAGAGTCTTTCTGGGCGTTTTCCTTTGCTCATGTTTACCAGTAGCTGTGCCTGAGATTTTATTTATTCGTTCAACAAACATTTATTGAGTGTCCCCTGCAGACTCCAGCCCTTAATCCCCTGTGGCAGACACTGGTAATATGTAAGTAAACAAGATGATCATCTCTGCCCTCGTGGACTTTATAAGCAACCTACTCTATGACCAGCACTGGGTGGGGAGTGGAGCTCACACAGCCTGGTCTCAGCTGTCACAGGGTGATACCCACCCATGGCTGTGGCACAAGCAAGGAAGAGGTGGAAGGACACAAGTTCAGGACCAACCTGATCTAGGTATCAAGACACAGTATCAAAAAGAATGGAAGGAAGAAAGGAAGGACAGAAAGAGGTCACCATGGACCCTTTGTGTTTCTCAGCACATTGACCCAAGCCAAGCAGAAACACCACTAATGAGAAATAAATAACCTAGTTTCTGCAGCAGGCAAGGAAAAGAGGAGCCTGTGGTCAGGGCATCTCAACCCAGGCTTCGAAGGTACTTCTTTGTCTCTAGTCCCCAGGTCCAGGTGCCCTCAATCACATTATCGTCTACTTTTGCAAGGAGCCAGGAAGCCTAGGAGTCAGCCATTCTTCATCCTGTTGGGCTGTGTGTTTCTGCTGGTTTTGCATGGAAAGGGTCAGGTGGCTGGCTCTTCAGGGTTACAGACTGCCTTGGGTGTGATGTGAGCTGTAAGTACTGTGACAAAGGACACTGGGGACAGCACCTGTGCTGGGGATGGTGCGGCAAAGTGACCTAGGACACCAAAGCGCTCCCAGCGTAGCTGTGAGCATCATGCTATTTCTATAGGCCTTTCTCCACCCTTGCCACTGGGGACATTTGTTATCCGGCTCAACTGACTGCATCTCTGTGTGGAAGGACAGCAAAGGAGGACAAGTCCTTGTATGAAAGTCGCTGTGAATCTGCTTTAGTGTATATAATTAAAGCCTTTGGAATCATCTGCTTCTAAGATGAGTAAATTTTTTGATGTTTCCAACCTGAAGGAAGGCCCTGGCAACCACAGGAGATTAAAAAAAATAAGAAAATTGGTGGGGGTGTAGTTCAGTTGGTAGAGTGTTGTCTAGCATGCACGGGCCCCCAAGTTTGACCTCCAGTACCACATAAACCAGGAGCTGTGGTGCTCACCTGTAATCCTAACACTTGGGACTGGAGGCAGGAGGATCAGAAGTTCAAGATAATCCTCTGCTACACAGACAGGTTGGACCTGGGCTACATGAGACCCTGTCTTAAAACAAAATAAAAATAAGGAGCAAAGTGGCTAGGCAGGGTCTGAGACTCAGAATGTTGGAGGAAGCAGGGCCATGCTCTAACCCATGAGAGCGTCTCAAGTTGATGGGCAAACAGACTTGACCCTCACAAATGGGGCCCATTCCCTCCTACTGCACCTGTAGCCTCAACATCTGCTTTGAGATATGAGGGCCCTGCTATGATGCAGGACAGCTTTGGGGGTCCTCCAATAAGAGGAACCCAATGGGCTGAGGTTGAAACTGACATGAAGTCAATGGGAGCCAAGTTTCTATCCTGGCTCCATTGTTAATTTGCTATGGGACAAAGTGAACTTCAGATATTTGATTTGTAAAACCTTAATGAAAGTATGGCTGTGGTTTAAATGTGTTTCCGTTGACAGAGGTTTCTGCCCCTCCTGGTCCCATAGCCATTCACTCCCAGAGAAGCACACAGAAGTCTACATTAATTATAAACTGGTTGGCCCATTGGCTAAGCCATCTTATTAACTCTTACATCTTACATTAACCCATAATTCTTGTCTGTGTTAGCCACATGGCTTGGTACCTTTCATCAGTGAGGCATTCTCATCTTGCTTCCTCTTGGTCTGGGTGATGAGTGCAGACTGATCCTTTCCTCTTCCCAGAATTCTCCTGTTCTGGTCACCCCACCTGGCTACTGACCAATCAGCATTTTATTAAACCAATACAAGTGACAAATCTTTNAGCCACATGGCTTGGTACCTTTCATCAGTGAGGCATTCTCATCTTGCTTCCTCTTGGTCTGGGTGATGAGTGCAGACTGATCCTTTCCTCTTCCCAGAATTCTCCTGTTCTGGTCACCCCACCTGGCTACTGACCAATCAGCATTTTATTAAACCAATACAAGTGACAAATCTTTACAGGGTACAAGACCATTGTCCCACAGCATGTCTCCCCTACCACCACCACCCCACAGCTTCCTACATAGGAAAGTAAACTTCTCCTTTTGGAGGTGATTAGGTGAATTCTAAGGGTGGAGCCCTATGATGATATTGGTGGCCTTGCAGGAGAAAAGAAACAGACTAGAGGAACTAGTCCCTATCCTGCTGTGTAATGAACTTTACCACATGCAGTACCATGCTCTTGGGCTTCCCTCTGTAGAGAAACATGAGTCACATAAAACTTTCTTCTTCTTAAATGGCCCAGTCTCAGACATTTTCTTACAAACACAGAAAAGGGACTCGGATGAAACATTCCAGAAAGAATTAGGATGTACCACGGCAGCTCTAATGCCAGACCAAGCATAAAACCTGCTCATTGTTTGCAAGTAAGAGTGTTTAGAGAAACTTCAACTCTTCATGGCCCATTGCTATCCTTTCCTACGAGCCATGCCAATGGTCTTGCCACACAATCACTGACAGGCCAACCGAATTGTATCTCATTGCAAACCCCACCAATTTTTAGCTTGCGGTCTTTTTCTGTCTACGCATGAGATGGGCTTGGAATGTCAGGTCTAGACTCCTGGAAAAGTCTTCCACCATGGTCAACCAGAATTGTATTGGGTGTAGCAATTGTGTTGGCTCATGGATGTAACAAAATACCGACCAAAGCAATTTAAGAAAGGAAGCGTTTGTTTTGGCTTGCAGTTCAAGGGTGCACAGTCCATCATGACAGGGCAAATCATGGCAGCCAGGGCTTTAGCGTGGCTGGTCACATGGCATCTGCAGTTGGGAAGCAGAAAGAGAGGAATGCTGGTACTCAAGCTAACCTTCACCTTCTATTCAGTCCCATTCTTAGGGTGGGTCTTCCCACCTCAACCTAATGGAGAAACTCTCTCATAGATGTACCTGGAGCCTCGTCTCTCTGCTCATTCTAAATTCCACAAAGCTGACAATCAATATTTGTTATCACAACTTGGTCATAACTATACTAGTTCCTCCTCTGTGAGACTGCTTTGGGGTGCAATCTTCTCAAAAATTACCATGACAACTGCATCCCAGGTACCCAGAGTGGGGATGTTGATGATATGTGGCAAAAACTGTGACTTAACTTTTTTGCCTTCTTTTTCCAATTCCCTGAAGACTCCTCTTGGGGTTTCCTGTCACATTGACCATTTAGACACCAATCCCATCTGTGCCCATAGGACCTTCATCTCAGGAACAACTCCACAGTGTGTCTATGAGGGCTCAATTAATACACAGAAAATCTTAAGAAGACCCTCTGCCACAATTAGCCTGCAGTCAATCTGATCCCTAGTGTGACTGTTCCTGAGCTGACACAGAACAAGCATGTAGCAATTCACCATTATTTTCACACAGCACAAGGCTGAAAAATATACCTGGGTCATTTTACACACATGGAAACCAAGGCTTAAGTGACCACATGTCATTTTTCCAAGGCTGTACTTCATCAGGGAGAAGGTTATGTCCAAACTCATATTCTCCTCGTTCTTTATAACCCCTTTAGAGGCTGTGACTGTGAAAACAAAAAGCCCTGCCATCTACAACAAGCTGCCTTTTTCTCAAAGTGCTGAGAAAGTGGTAACTAAGACACAGGCAGTCTGGGAGCTTTAGGCCTGGCAGAAAGGAGATACAGATAGTCCCAGCTGCTGACCCCTGCCCCAGCCAGCCATCATGTTGAACAAGGGCTCATCCCAGATGTCAATCATCTCTTCAATTGCCTCTCAGGAGGAGGGGCAGGTCCAGTGGTATCTTATGCACTATTTGACTCAGGGCAAGTCACACTCAAGGGGGCATCTGAGGTTATAGAACATGGAATTCTGTGTCTGTTTATAAACCAACAGGCTTGAGGATTCCATTATTCACCTTCACAAGCACAGAGTGATCTGACTCACTGGATCATAAAAGAGATCAAATGACCCCGTCACTAATAATTCTTTCCCTGGCCCATTCTCTGGCACATGGGTTTGTAAACAGAGTTTTAATGGCACCCCTCGCACATAATAACCTCGTTTCTTTAGAATACCTTGGCGGCCCCACCACTCTTGGCTAATCGGGTTTTAGGCTTAAGCCTCCCTCATTTGTGAGCTAATGTTGTTTGGGTTTTAAGAACTTCCTCAAGCCAAGGCTCTCGACCTTCCAGAACATAACACTCATCCCAGTGAGTCTGCCTCAAGGCCTTGACCTTAACCGCTAATCATGCCAGGATGCAGAACCCTCAGATCCCCCATTCCTGAGTCACCCCATTTCTCAAGGAAGCCTGTGTCTCTCCCAGGCAAGTTCTGGATGACCTTGAAATCACTGTCTAAAAGCACAGATTATCAAGTCAGTGTGTAGAACCACAAATCACCCGCTGGGTGAAACAGGTCTGTTCACTAAGGAACAGTCATACACAGGGACACTGTGTGTTTGTGGGGGGGTGTTTGTGTGTGTGTCTGTGGTGTGTGTGTATATGTGTGTGGTGCATGTTTGTGTGTATAAGTGTGTGAGTGTGTGGGTATTGGAGCCAATCTGAAAGCCACGGATGATGTGGAAAAACAAAGAAGAAAAAACTAAGGGTTAGGAAGGGGTGGGAAGCTCCCTGCAGAACAGTTGTCCCTGAGTCTAAGTCTCTGATGGAAACCAGATGAATCTCAGCACCCTAATATTTTGAATGTCTTTATGTGTTTTATTTTATTCAGTGTGTGTAGTGTGTGTGTATGAGTATGTATGTTGTGTGGTATATGCATATGTCTGTGTGTGTATTGTGTGGTGTTACTGTGTATGTGTGTGTGCTGTGTATGCATATGTCTGTGTGTGCAGTGTATGTATATGTCTGTGTGTATATTGTGAAGTGCTGTGTATGAATGTGTGTATGTAGAGTATGCAATATCTGTGTGCATGTGTGTGTGTGCATGTGCACATGAGTGCAGTACCCAAGGAGGTCAGAAGAGGGCTTAAGACACCCCTGCCCCAGGCTGGGATTATAGGCAGTTGTAAGTCATCCATCACAGGTGCCGAGAACTGAATTTGGGTCCTCTGCAAGAGCAGTACTGCTGAGCCGTCTCTCCAGCTACACGTCAAGACATCTTTTTAATTCACTCTAAATACATTTTAAAATACTTATCATAAATAAGAAGTGCCAGAGATCAAGAGTGAAGTCCATCAGCCCTAACTCATCCCCCATCTCCAGAGCAGACAGTTTCCAGAGTCCTGAGTTGTAGACAGCAAGCCCCACCCCATGCCTTCTGCAGTGCACTTCTGATGGGTTGTGTTGACAGGTTCTCCCGTGTGCCCTGCACACTCTCGTGGAAACAGATCGTTACAAGGCTGTGAATAATCATATGCCTGTTCAAATCAGACATGACTATCAAATGATTCACAGAAATAATTCTGTCTGTGGTGAATTTTGGATTTGGGGATTTTGCATGAGGGAGTCTTGAACTTATGTACTGGGGGTGAAGCAAGCCTGGCTAAATTCCAGTTGGATATGGTGGCAAGTGCAGCATGTCTGAAGAAATGTTCTGGAGGAGACAGTTTTTGACATCCACTGTCCACGAGTCTCTCTCCTGATACGGTAGGAAATGCTGAACAAGAAAAACCAGAAAAAAAGAACCGGAAAGACCTGATGCTGCCCAGCAGTGACCAGAGCACTTTCTGTCACATATGCATGTGAGGCCCTGAGTTTTGTCTCCAACACAGAAGGAGAAAGGAAAGAGGGGAAGCGCATGGAGGATACACCTCAGTGGGCGGAGAGCTTGCCCAGCACACACAAAGCCCTGGGATCGATCCACAGTGCTATATAAAACAGACATAGCGCTGCAGGCCTGGAGGAGGGCTGAGGAGCTGGGGAGGGGCAGTGACTCTCTCCAGATGGTATTTTGGGACTGCTGAGTGCCAGGCTCTGAGCCCTTGCAAACAAGTGTAGAATCAGGAACTGTTCGGACCAGACTTCCCTCACTGCTGGACGAGCCCAGAGGAAACCCTTTAAAAGAAACGTTTATTTTGGCTCACAGTGTTGGAGTTTTCAGTCCATGAATAGCTGGCCCCACAGTCAGGACCACAGATGGCACAGAGCGGGAGACAAGGAAAGACCCATAAAAGACACAGCCCCAAGGGCAATCCCCAGGACCTACTACCTCCAAAAGTTCCTGACTCCTCCCAGAAACACCATCTAATTATGAATCTATCAACAACAGATCAATCCATTGATTAGTCCTGAGCCCTCATAGTCCATTCCCCTCTCAGTGACCAAATCCTCCAGTTGGGAATCAAGACTTCAAAATGTGAGTCTTTGTGGGAAACACTTCACATCCAAGTCATAACAAGCCCCAAGTGCAGAACTAACTAAATATCATGTGTGAATATTCAAACTGAAGGACTCTGAAGAAGCCATTTATTCTGGTAAACTGATTCTGTAAAACACAAAATGGGACGTGCTTTAGCTGGGTCCACCTGTACACCCTCCACAACAGTCATTCAGTGGCCATGGCAAAGTTCAAGTAGCAACAGATGATGCCTGAACAAAGAAATGGGTGGGGCAGCGTGCCAATAAAACTTAAAGGACACTGATGGAGGAAGAGTAAAAACAGAAGGAGGCTGCTACCGTCCTCTGGAGGGAAACGGGGCATGATGGGAGGAGCTGAGAAAGCGTGGGAGGAATCTGTCCTTAGACAGGCGCTTGAGGCGGGATCAAAGCCACAGTCAGATCTGAACTCCCAGCTCAGGAACTTGATCATAACTAGGGCAGGAAGTAGATCAGTGCAAGATGCCCAGTGGATAAAAGCAATCCTGGAAGAAGTTGAAAGCAGGAAGAGGCAGGAAAAAGGGGTTCAAACATGTATATCACCTTCAACAACCCCAGAGACTCTGTGGCTGACATCAGACACCCAACTGCAAATGTAAACAGTGGACATTCAAGAAGTTATGTAAAAATGTAAACAGTTTTCCCAAGGGCACACAGGAGGAGATCCTGTCTTCTAGACCTAAAGCCAGCGACCCCTTTCCTCTGTCAGATGCACATCAACTGAATTATGGGAAATAAAGGAGGTTGTGGTGCTGGAGTGGAGAGAAGTGAACCCCACTATTCTTTAGGCTCCACAAATGACAGTATCTGGAGGGACCACCTGGCTGTTTTCCTCGCTTTGACACTGTGTGCCTGATTGGCACATGGGCTAGTAAACCCCTAAAAGGAAACAGTGGGTAGGTCAAAGTCCCAAGAGTGCACACCTCCTTTGAAAGGTTTCTGCCAAATGACCCCAGGGAAGAGTCAGTGTCATGAAAGATGGGCTCCTGCTCCAAGCAGAACTCACTTCTGGAGCACCTTGAGTGCCTGGGAGGCTGAGGGAAGCTAGCCCCAGGAGGGCAGGGGCAGTGGGAGGAAGCCCAGGGTAATGAAGATAATGACAGCTCCCTCACCGCTCCTTTCATCTGTGGCTCACTGTGTGGCTCGTCACCGCACAATTAATTTTCTCAACACCCACTACACCGGCTGCCCCCAAGGAAGGTGTCATTAGCAGCCTTTTATAAGCAAGGAAACCAAGAGGTGAGTTGGTTGGTTCAAAGCCACAAAACAGTTGTAAGGCAGGAGCCAAAGTTGGGGTCATTCCCTCTGATGACAAGGGACCAGATAGAAAGGGGCCATTTGTGGGACCCTGATTAACTCTTATTAGTTTATCTTCCATTCACCCGTCCACCCTTCCAACGAGCCATCCATACATCCTCTCATGTACCTTCTTCTCCCTCTTCCCATCTCTCCATCTATCCCCTAATCTTCCATCTGTGGCCTCCGCCTATATCAATCTACATCCACCCTTCTATTCATTCACTCATCCGCTTTTCCTCCCATCTGTCTATCATCCATCCATCATCTGTTCATCCACTTAATGGCCTCTCCACCATTTGTTCTGTCCATTATTCATTTGTTCACTCTCTGCTTCATCCATTTGTTCACCAGTCCAATCACTTCTCTTCACTCATTCATTCAACAAGAGCTACAACACGCTATGCTGTGGAAAAGGCTGGAGATGCAAACCAAAATTGTGGGACTGGGGACCAAGTCTCAGCTGTACAAGCAGGAGGTCCTGGGTTCAGATCCCCAGCACCTATGTGAAAAGCTCAGAAGTGGGTGCCTAAAACTCCAAAGCCAGGCATAGGAGGGTCCCTGGGGCTCCCTGACCAGGGAGGCCAGCCAGCCAAATCAACATGCTCCAAGTTCATTCATTTGACCCTGCCTCAAAAATAAGATGAAAAGCAGTTGAGGGAGACACCTAGCACCAAACTCTGGCTTCCACGTGCACACACATATGACACACACAAACTCTGGATTCCACATGCACATGTACATGACACGTACATGACACACATGTTAATGCTGTCGGGGGAGTAGAGAAAAGGAATGGAAAAGAGAAAACCAGGGTGCGGCAGCACTCAAAGATTCTTCAAAGATTTTTCACCATTTAAGCGACCTACAATTTATATGCAATCTTACCTTGTGTAAGGTCTACAAAATCAGATTTTTATTTTTTCATTTGTCAGTGTTTGTGGTGGAATTCAGGACTGTGAGTATAGGATTGAGAAGCCTGAGCACCATCTTCATTCAGTATCTCTGGTGCGTCATGGGCACTGTTGGCCAACTAGCCATGTCGTGTAAGCCAATCCAATAAATGTCCCTCTCATCTCTCCCCCTTCTGTCAGTCTGTTCCCCTAGACTAGAGAGCCCTGACCAAGACAACCCCCATCTAGCATGGTATGGAACCTGAGAAGACTATGAGGCACTCCAGTAGCCTGCGAGCCCCTTAGGGATGAGGCCGTGTCTGTCTTATGTAGTAAAACCCAGGGACTGGCACTGTATGTGCCACTCAAGGCCCCTCCACCAACATGCACTTCAGAACTAATGGGTGAAAAGCAAACACACAGTGACCCATCCTACCATCCCCTTCCTGGGTGATTTAGACAAGCAAAGCCTCCCCCAGAGCCAGCTGGCTCAGCCTCGGTCCTTGAGGGAATGGAACAAGGGAGCAAGGGAGCCTGGCTTGATGGTGCACCCTAGTAATCCCAGCATTCCAGAGGCAGGGCAGGAGGATCTCAAGTTTGAGGCCAGCCTGGACTACATAAGATCCTATCAAAAAAAAGTGAATAAACAACAACAAAATTGAAGAAATGTAATGTAATAAAGAAGGATTTGATAAACAGAGGTAAAAGCAAGGGGAGCAGGCTTGTGTCAATCAACTCTGCTCTAGGGACCAATATTCTTCATTTGGAGGCTGAAGAGATGGCTCAGTGGTTAAGATCATGCACTGTTCTTTCAAAGGACCCAAGTTCAGTTCCCAGCACCCACACAGGCTGGCTCGGGACCACCTATAACTCCAGCTCTAGGGGAACCAGAGTTCCTCTACTGACCTTCTCAGGTACTGTATATACAGAGAGAGAGAGACACACACACACAGGCACACATGCACACATCTAAGAGTTAGTTAATAAGAAGCCTGAGCTAATAGGCCAAGCTATCTTGTAATTAATGTAGTTTTGTGTGATTATTAGGGTCTGGGAGGCCAGGAAAAGAACAAACAGTCTCTGCTTACTTGTTGGAGACATCATTCATTCACTCATTCATTCATTCATCCATCCATCATTCATTTCTCTGCATCAATTTTTCTAAACTCTATCTTTTTTAAAGTTTTGTTTGTTGATTTTTTTCTAACTAAGACACATTTCCTCTCTCATTTGGGTCTGCAGTGAACACAAAGATGTGGGTGAGGGAAAAACATGAGTAAGATTTTATGGCGCCTGAATCAGATGCCAATGGCATGATGGGGCTGCACGTTTTTCTATTGGTTTTGAATGTTTCATGACACCGAAATAACCGTGAAAACTTCTCAGCTGCCACACACACTGAGGTTGAGTCTCGGGAACAAAAGCGGACAATGGCAGTGAGTGGTGTGTGTCCTCCCCTGAGAGGACAGAGGAAAACTCCTTCCCAGCCTAGCCATGAGGAATGTGTCAGTATGACAGACAGTGGATGCTCTGTAAATGATGGCCACTGCTTCTTTTTTTCTTTTTTTCCTTTCTTTCTTTATTTATTAAAAATTACCACCTCTTCCCCTCCTCCCATTTCCCTCCCACTCC
>LOJH01030748.1:0-12617 GCA_001685095.1 Ellobius talpinus | reverse complement strand
CTGGCCAATCAGCATTTAATTAAAACATGATTGACAGAATACAGACAATTCTCCCGCATGAGTTCTGGAGTCTTTAAAGCTTTTATTCTTCTGTGTTGATTGCTATCCTAATGTCTCTTCTTCATTCTCATAGCTCACTTGAACTTCAGTGCAGTAGTTGATGGCACCAACATAGAAACCACATAGTATGCTTTTAGGGAATCTTATAGAAGGGGTGTTGGAAGAAGTACAAAGAATGGAATAATATTAATATAGTACAGAAGCATTAAATAAAGAAAATAAAATTTAAAATAGAAATAGAAATATTCCAAATAAAGTTGTCAATACATTTCATCTCTAAGATTACATCAGTTCAATTGTATATTTTCAGCATTTTAAAAATATGCTCCATAATTTTATCATCAAAATATCTTTCTTTACACTGCATTTCCAATCAGCTTGTATTAAATATCCCAGAAGAAGAAGATTATATTATCTAAAACTTTTTTTTCAATTTTACACACACAATTAGGTCATCAATTTCATTGAAATTTGATTTCTGCTGTTAGCACACTTTAATTATGGACAAAAATATCAACTGTTTTCTGGTAAAGAATATTAACACATTCAGAGGTCATTATAATTAGACTCTGCAGCATTCCAGTTTCATCACTGAAGTATCCTTCGAGGACTCTTAAACATTGATGATAGCTTCTATTCCTTTTATCTATCTTATTTTTGGAAAACTTTTTCTTGCTTTATTTTTAAGGATTTCAGACTTTCATTTATACTCATAACTTAAATATTTGAACCTATCATAAATTTTTCTGTGGTCATATAATTTTCTTAACTTAAATCTTATTTATTATCTCCAATTCCCTGAAATGCTACTTTAGCATTATGATGTTTTAGCCATAGGACCAATTTTATCTTCTTCAAAGTCACATATTTATGTATTCAACTCTTTCTTGGCTTTTGGGAATGTTTAGCATGTACCTGAGTTATTCTCCTCTACTACATTCTTATTCCTCTCCAAAATTCAGTACCATTTTGAAAATCATATCAGTCTTAGAAACCAAGACAAAATACTAAAGTTACCCTCAGTTTCAGTAAATGATAATTTTATACACACTTTTCTTTATTAGAGAATTATAAACCATATATTCATCTTTTATTATGCATTAATCTAATTTGGTCACAAGACTATCTACTTCCTATAATTTTAGTATTTTGATTCATTATAAATGTATTTTTAATGTATATTTTAAACTCCTTAGTAAGGGTATCAAAGGACAATGATCTGAAACCTGTTGATCTTCTTAGTCCGTCTCTGTACCAATAGTGACAATAGTAAGCAATAGGTCATTGATGTTCAACTAATTGAAAAACCAAATAAGCAAAAAGTAAACTCCTCAATGAAATTCTATAATTGCCTCACCAGACAAATTTATTTTTCATATACATTTTTTTATTCATGACTAGCTACTACATATTTGAGTCTACAGAGTAGTTATAAAAATAGATGGTTTCTTGTGTCTCCTTTCCTTGTATAAGCTCTTTACGTTTTTGTTATGACTATGTCCTTTAGTATTAAGAAATGGCTTTCAGTAAATATTCAATAAAGTATATCAAATAATTCAACTTTGTGTAGTGAAGAATTTTTGGATAACAAAATGATAAAAAAACAAAGTCAGATATACAAAAAATGAGTTTAACAACAGTGTCTTGGTTTTGCCTATCTAAATCTAGATCTTTTGCTTTTGTTGTATTTCCTTCATAAGCAGAAATGGCATAGACACTTCCTTTCAAGAAATTTTCATGTTATCAAGGAGGGCTTAATATGATAATGATCTGAAATTTGGGAGAAATATCTTTTTGAAATATTATAGAGTAAAAAATAGGGATAAAATAAAGTTCTAACTAATTAATGAGGAAAAAGATGAATAATCTCATCCATAGAACAAATTATAAATATCAAAACTCAAGCAATCAACACAATAATTCAATAAATTTCTAAACACCGAAATTTTAGTAAGGTACTCAGGATTTAAATTAATGATACATACTTTCCTATTGTGATGAAACCTTGAGATGAATCCTCATAGATTATGCATTTGAAATATGACATAGACAATAAATAACTAAAGTATACACAAAACATATTTGGGTGTTGATTTTTAAGAGATTTTAGAAAATGTATGAAGTGCTTTGCTTTCATTAATTTTTGCCATGTAGATAAAGGTTGTTTCTTACCTAATAATTGTTATATTAATCTGAAATTTTATAGTAGGAATATTAGAGGCATTATCTTTATTATTTATTACATACTGTCTGAGTTGACTTGTTAAACCAGTAGGGCCTGAGACATATATGACTGAAAACAGGACTAAAATCACCAAAATGGAACATTTGTTTGTGCTATATTTTCTATATTGTATTACTTAAATAATCTGTATTTTATTGATCTTAATAACATTGTAATAGATTGATACTATTCACATTCAACTCACTTTGAAAGTGTATGTTTGAAATTTATTTGTTTTCTTGAATTCAACATGCTACTATTCTCAAATGAGAAGTATTCAGGCATGGTAATGCATAAATAGCATTGTGTTTCTTTTGATTTTTACATGGAAAACAACACAAAAATGTACATTTTGGCAAACAACGTTGTCAAAACATAATGGTTTTAGTAGTGAATTTTTAAATATGAACATCTGAGCATTTGTCATCAGATATCCACAAGCATCATTTTCATGTTTATCTGAAACCGCAAGTGACATGAGAGGAAAGTTCCAGTGTCTGTGAAATAAATTCTCAGCACTGTAACTCAGCTGTCAACAGCCGACAGGGTCACACATTGGTTGGCTGAGCTGCAATGTAGAAATTGAGAAATGGGCAGCTGAGTTGAAAATGAAATCCCGGGGCTTTCTGAGAGACAGAGAGGGGACTGTGACATTGTGATAGGCTCAGGAAATGGAAACAGAGGAAGATTGGATTGGTGCCTTGTGCAACCGTGGTTCCTTCAGTTCTTGACATGGAGTCATTATTAAAAACAAAACCTTCATCCTACAAAATAAATCACATTTCCCAAGACTTCTTGGAAAGCAACAATAAATGAGAACACAGGCCAGGATACCAAAAACAGGTCATAATATAGACAGAAATTTTAACAGATGTATGTGTCCAAAGATACATGTGATTTCTACCGATTAAATATTCAGACTATGAGAAGCAGAAATGCAGAGCAGAGTGTGTCAACACTGAAGCATTACACATTGTCTTTTTGTGCTTTACTGTTTATTATTTCTCTTTCTTTACATGAGATCCTTGAAATATCAGTTATTATTTTTGAGTTGTTATTTCTAACATATATGATTTTGCATGAGCTAATAATTTAAAGTGTTCTAATTTATCTAAAATATCATTACTTATTATATGTCATAAAACTAACTTATAATGAATTAAATTATCTGACATAAATTCTCCTGTAGGTTATCTGGAATTTTTTTTAATTGTTTTACACCTGTATGATCTAACAAATCATACACATATTGGGAAAGAAGAGAAGTATAAGGCAGCTTACTATTCTATTTGTTAAATTGCAGTGCAGAGTCATTATGAATCTTAAAAATTTTATGACATTATCACTATAATGCATTAATTGTATTTATCACATGAGTCAAAATAATGTTAAGCATGAACTACAGGACAGTTTTATATTTCCCTTTGGATATTAGAATAATGGTGATCATTAAATAAATAATAAATTAATGCTATTAATAAAAACAATTGATTGATGAACATGACCATATTACTTAATTAAGGTTTTTAATGTGCAATTTTATACTTCTTTAGCCATTTTAATTAAAACATAGAAGTATTTTGACTATTTAAAAATATTAATCTTGAATTGTGGAAGGGCACATATGTATTATGAAGGATAATGGAAGTAAAAGCCTGCAGAAGAATGGACTTTATTGTAGTTTAAAATGTCAGTTTATCAACAGTATCCTATATGAAAAGGCAAACCGTTATTGCCTGCCAATTACTCGCAAGCATAACGAGTGAGTTTTTTTTTTTTTTGGTTTGTAATTATCATTAGGGGATGGGGAAATCACTATATTGGGAGAAATTCCAATACTATCTGCTATTTAACACGAATGAAAGCCACAAATAAACTGCATGGAACAGGCCTTTTGAGGAGCATGAACAGCAAACAGTGGCAAAACCTGAGAGAGGACAGCAGAGTGAAAGGTACAAATGAACCTGCTGTGCCTGCTGAGCTTTTCCTCTCAGATATACATTGGCTCGGACTCAAAGGCAGCTCCATCCCCTGAACTCACTCAGTGCTGGATGAAAAGAGCCTCAGCACTCCTTTCATTTTCTCCCGGAATGTCAAAAAAAAAACCAAAATGACACTCCTCAGTCAAGTTACTCTGCATCTGCAATCGAAGCATTCAGAACATTGTTTTTCACAAGCCTCTGTTTTTATACGGAATGTGATCTTACAGATTCACATTCTGTTTTCATACTTGGCAAATTTCCTTTGTATTTAAAATATTAAGTGATGGGGCATTGACATACAACTGACATTATATGAAGTGGTTGTATTTATGCATTTGGCATTATAACTATTATATAAATATATATGTGTATGTATATGTGTATGTATTTTTAACTATTAATAAAACAAAGGCTATGCCTGGCCATGCTGGCACCTGCCTTTAATCCCAGCAATCAGGAGGTACCCCAGATGCAGGGAGTATCTGTGAGTTCAATGCCTGGTATGGGAGGTCCTTGTCTTTGTGTTGCTTTTATTGGTTAATGAATTAAGAAACTGTCTTGGCTTCTGATAGGGCAAAAGAACAGAGCTAGGCAGGGAAAACTAAAGTGAATGCTGAGAGAAAGGAGGGCAGAGTCAGAGAGAAGCCATGGAGCTGCTGAAACTTTGCTGGTAGGCCACGACCTCGTGGTAATACACAGATTAATAGAAATGGATTAAATTAATATGTAAGACTTAGCCAATAAGAAGCTAGAGCTAATGGGCAAAGCAGTGATTTAATTAGTACAGTTTCTGTGTAATTATTTCAGGGCTGAGCAACTGGGAACAAACAAGCAGCCTCCTCTAACAGAGGCCAGCCTGGTTTAAAGAGGGAGTTTTGGGACAAGCAACAAAGGTACATAGAGAAACCCTGCATCAAAAAACCAAAAACTAAAACAAAGAAACAAAAATAAAAAAAAACAAAGGCTATGAATTAAAAAGTGATCAAGAAGGGATATATGGTTGGGTTTAGAGGGAGGAAAGGGAAGGTGGAAATGATGCCATTATATTATTGCCTCAGAAAATATGAAAACACTTTTACATTTAAAAGTAAAAAGAAAGCACATTTTATAGCAAAAAACAATAGTGCTGTATACTTCAGAAAATGCCATCTAATGTCAATTAATACCATGCAAATTGAAATCAGAAAAACAAAAAAATCTATAAGCCAGATATCTATTTTCCTGATTCTTGCTTTAATTATGAATGCCACTATTATTGTTTTTGTTATAGTTTGTTTTCATTTAGTTTTGTAATTTTTATTTTATAAAATCTGACTTTCAGCCAGGTAGTGGAGGCACATGCTTTTAATCCCAGCACTCTGGAGGCAGAAGCAGGCAGATCTCTATGAGCTCAAAGCCAGCCTGGTCTACAAGAGCTAGTGTCAAGACAGGCGCCCAAGCTATAGCAAAACTCTGTCTTGAAAAGGCAAACAAATAAATAAAGAAAGAAATAAAATATTTTACTTTCATATGTAGTGATGGAAAACAGATGCAAGTTAAAACAGCATTCATAGTATTTTTGAATCTCTGCTTCTGTACCCCTGTTTCTTTGTCCCTTTAATTTTAATGTGTGCAAATGTGCTCAAACTCAGTAACTATTAGAAGAAAAATCAATATCATGACAATGTCAAAAACAACAGACAGGAAAAAAACAAGATAGCTTACTGAAAACTGTCTTGCTAAATAAAAAACTAGGCTAAATTTATAAAGAGCTGATCCCAACACATGTTGTTTACACATGGTATTTTGAATGCTATTAACCAACTGGGTGACAGATTGCTAATCTTTTCTGCTGCTCTTTTCATCCACAGTTCATCTTTCCTTTGCTGTGTACACCGAACATTCCACACTAGAAGCACTTGCCCATGTGATGAGTGTGTGAAACAGGAAGGCTTCAGAGGTGACATAATTCCAATCCTGCTGTGTCTCCAATTCAAAACCTTAGAAGTCGTTTTACTGGCTTTTGTTAGGAAAAGGAGGACATTTTGTTGGATCAGGGGAACAGTGAATCAATAATTGTATAACATGAATAACATTGGTATTTCTGTAGGCATAAAAGGAAATATTAGTAGGCTTCACAAAAATTCTTTTGTGAATTCTTTTGTTACACTACTTGAATATAACTAAATAGTTCAAATTAGTGTAGTTATCTACTATGGTACTTAAAATTATAATGTAATATAATTTTACACATATATAGCTTGCACATATAATTTTGAAATGTATCATTTAATTTTCTTGTATATCCATAATATGTAACTATATCAACCATAAAATGACTTTTTTGTTTTAATAATTCTTCATCTTCTATTAATATATGGTTTATTTAGATAATTATAAGAGAAATATGATCCACATAATTTAAAATAGAAAAACATTTGTCTAACCAAACTATTGAGTTATATTGCTATTGTATTACAATTTTAATACAGAATGACATTATTAAATAATGAATATTGATTGTAACCAGATAAATCAAGCACAATCAGAAATTAATTTGTGTATTTCTAATGGAACAATTCTTTAAAACCTCAAAATTCTAGTTCTTTACAGACTGGATCTTGCTTTAAGTATGTTCATGCCTATGCTAGTATTATTTGCAATTTTACTTTTTAGACCATATGTGATACTAGTCAAATTAAAGTGTACAACCTGCAATCAAATATTAGTAACCTTTTGAATTAATAGTAATATTTCAGGTATATATACTACATTTGAACATTAACTTCAATGCAATATTATATCTCAATGATTCATTCTAAACAAATAACCTCATTTACATTGAGACAGATGGTCTTATCACACAAGCATTTCTTAGGGATTTGGAACATTAGTACTCTTTGGTATTGAATACCATTAAATTCATTACATACATTTTTATTTACATGAAGATAGATGACTTTATTACCCAAATCTTTCCTAGGTTTTCAAACATTGGTGTTCATCAGCAAGCTTCCCTACAAACTACAGTATACAGACACACACCTTTGAAAGATGCTTGGTATTATATAAATTAGCTTATTTGATTTTCTTAGTATTAATTAACATATTAATATGCTGATGCTTTTTCTTTTATTTTTATACTTTTATATTTGTCTTTTTCAACACTTACTGACTTGTCTTCACTATATATTCATAGTTATAGGGAAGATAAATAGAGCATTTAAGTTAAATGTGATTTTATAACAGGCGATGGCTGCAGAAATGTTCTTAGGGTATGACAATGGATAACTAGTCTGTACGCTTATTGGGAAGTTCATTGTAATGTCTAGCCATTACTTGAAAGAGTTCATTTTACACAGCCATGAATTTCCATGACAGCTTCATTTGTTTTTGAGTGAGACTGGCTCTCTGTGGCAAATGGATTGAAAGAATAAAGATGGATGCTTTCTCTAAATGATGGAAGGTTTCATAGCTGGTATAAATTTCATTTTCTTTTCCAGAGACAGCAGTTTGAACTGGAGACACAGGAGATGGAACTTTATGTTCTCCTAAAGATAAAACAGAAAGAAGCATGGATTTTAACTAAATTTTGAGAATATCTTTTATAAAGAGGAAGTTTGAGCTATCCTATGAAATTTACATTTAACGATATAATCACTGTAGATGATAGGATAAATATTCCAAGTTATTAAAATATAGAATGTTAAAACATCTTAATTTCACATATATAAATTTTTGTTTATTTGAGTTAAATGTGTGCATAATCCAATATACACTGAAATATCCAGGTCTTATGTAGATATTATGTAGAAAACCATATCTTCTCAAGTCTGTAATAGCAATAACATAATATTTAGTATAAGTTATTATCTATAATTTATGGTAGTTATTACTATTCCAAATGTCATTCTTTAGGTTTTTGCATGCTAACAAATTTTCTAAAGATTTCTTCTCTTGACTAGCTATCTAATATAGAGAATCTATTTCATTTTCTCAGATATTATAATGCTATTATTTTTTACTAGCTATTTTAAAATGTTACTCAGTTATAATTAGTTAAAACACTGAAATCCAGTTTATTCATACTAACTCTTTCTGAGTTCCAGTTGCTAAAGTAGGCATTCAAGTATTCAGAAAGATGTGAAAATTACAAACCAGTGTGCATTAGTAAAAGAAATGAGTGTACTATTGGAAAATAACTTGCCTTGTGGGGAAAAAAAATCAGTGTGAGAGTGCAGACAAGTGTCTGATGATCATTATTGAGAGAAGAGTTGATTTAGAGCTGAGTTCTATGACCTGGAGACTGGCCGAGTTTTTGTAGAACTTTAGACAATGGGATATGAATCTTTGACAATGATAGAAAAGAAAATATGGGAAGCAAAATTTCAGCCTAGTAAATACACTGTTACTGCATGTACTCTGAGGTAAGATTGAAAGAAATGGAACACAGAAGAAAATGATTGGTTATTCTGAAAAACACCTTGAGAAGTAATAGATTCACAGACTTAATTTCCCTTACAAAAAAGATAATAAGGTCTTGAGAGTAGTATTGAAGTTATTTTTAAATACTTCTCAAGAGTTTGACAATTGATGACTATTATACTAATAGCTAGTTTAATAATTACAATGTTACTTAAACCAGCAAAATGTAACTCTTAATAATTTTAACTATCACGATAAAATATAGCGTATCAAACAAAATAAAATTATAGCACTTTCAAATAGCAGAATGTGTGCCAATATATTTTCATATTTTAATGTGGTATTTAAAATGTTACATTTGGTAAGTCAAGTTTTTAAGACTTATTTACTCAAAGTTGTGTAATCTTTGACAGCTCACTGATCCTAGATTCTTCCCAAGCATATTCACAAAAAATAGGCTCTTATATGATATTGTCTATGGAAGGCCTTGGTTTAATTCCATAATATATATGTATATGTATATATGTGTATAAATATGTATATGTATAATTTATATATATTTGCAATATATGTATACATGATGCATAATATTTAAAATAATTATTTTTATCTCTTTCCAACATTTAGAAAAATATCTTAAACTCAGTATGTTACCTAAGCTTAATTAATATATGAATTACCATATCAGTGTTTAGAATATTTAAACATACAAACAATATCCAATTAGCTGCCTCTAAATTAGTGGAATTTACTGAGTAGCAAGGGATAGATTATATCTTTAATAAAATAATACTGAATATGAGCAACTTGGAAAGATGACTCTTACTAAACAGTTTCGCTTGATTTTAGACCAAAGGGCGTTTGTGCAATCAATACACATTGCAATCTGGAAGAAGGTCTTTTAATGCCAGCTTTATGGAAGTCTAAATGAAAATAAAATATATATTTGCAATTTATAAGGTTAAATCTTGTTGTATGCATACATTATAGAGCAATATGAACAATAAAGATAATTATCATATCCATTACTTTCCATAATTCTACTGTCAGTTACTTTCAATTCTTCTATTCACTGCAAGTACCTAACTTCTTGCAGATGCTGTTGGAGGAATGAATACTCAAGTCAGAAGTAGACAAAGGTACCAAGAAGTACTGAACACACCTACAATAACATGTAAAGAGATATAAATGCAAAAATAAGAAAGCAGAACGTAGGTAGACAGATGCTTGAGAGTTCATGGAGAAAGAGGTAGATTTTAAAAATTTATTTTGGTGTTTTCAACAGTCCAAAATGCATTTGAAGGCTACAAACTCCTACCCCGTTTAATGCTTCTGTAGTTGCTGTTTCTCTGTCACATATATGAGGTGCACACATACATACATACAGGCATACAGTGTTTATATATATATAATGTTTATAAATAACAATTATTTTTCTATTAAAGTATTCAGACAAGTAATACAGCCAATTAATGGGACCATCTCCAATGAGCTCTTGAGCTCTTTGAATATTGGACTTGTGTTTTGTATGTCTAGTAAAACTTACTTTAAAGGAATACTAATAGCTTTCAACCAAGTTCATACGGATATAAAGTGGAAATAAAGTACTGATTTGCAGTAGTTTAGCAGCATTTGACACAATAAGATCTTTTACATAAAATTTGATCATATTAGATCATCATGATATTCTTGCAACAAATGAAAGAATTCTGCTTTTCAACAATGAGGTTTATACACTTTAGGCCTAACTTGAAACTTGTACTATGAAAGTAAATATTTATCTCTGATTGGGAAAGCCCAAACTGACCTAGAATTTGCCTCCTTCAGTAAATCTGACTGGAACGGACTATGACAACCAGCTGCAGTGAATCAAATTATGCCCCATTTCTCACTCAGGACGTCATGTTCTTAGGTCTGATTGGGAAAAGTAATCTTGAAGGATTATCTCCACAAAGCTACATTGGAAATACGGGAATAAATTATACTGATAGTTTTTTTTTCACTTTTTGTATTTTCTGAGAATTGCGTACACCCACACAGGGTGTTTGCATCAAAGCACACACATTTCTATATGTGTTTTCAGTTTACTAGAGAAAGGAGACACAAAGATACAACGTAACATAGACACTAATACATACAAAATACATTCAGATGGCATTGAATCATCTGAACAAAGGAAGCTTTAGTAAAAGGTAAAATCACTAGAAATCCTTAAAAAGGCTGGTCACTGAGAAAGAATTAAAGGAAAGGAGAATCAATAATCTTAGAAAACACAAAATATTCTCTGATATAGCAAAGTAACTCTGTCACATATATTTGTATATTGTCAAGTTAGGTAACTGTGTATCTAATTTTAAAATATACATACTGTTGTTGAGTATGGAAGTTGATTTTAAATTATAGCAGTCAATATTTGAATAAAATAGATACCAATGTGCTAGGTAGCTGGAAAAACAGATGGGTGTGGCAGTAAACTTTACAGCTATCATGTTCAGAGCAGATATGCAGCACTGGAGGTCATTATGCTATTAATTTTAAAAGTAGATACTAGTCACACACTTCAAATTCTCCATAAGGATCTTACTCGAAGGCAGATTTACAAGAAAGAAGATGAGAGAATAAAGAAAGAATGAAATTCTATTTAACACGTCTGTGTTGTGAATTGCAGAGTACGTAATGCCAAGGTCAAAGTCTACATTTTGTGTTAACACATAACAGACTAAAATCGAATTTAAAGGACTGTTAAAATTAGAATTCTATATAATAGTAGAATAGTGATAATGTGGAGAGACCTACACATCTTGAGGAGTTCAAGGAAAATAGTTCATTTTTCTAGCTCTATAATGATTATTTACATAAACATGAAAATGGAAATGCAGCATGTTTCTCTGTACATAAAATCTACAATCTGAGAGGAAAGGCTCCTGTACCAAGGGACACCATTGCTTTGATAAGTATTAACTCAAAGGATTATTATTGGAAACTTCTACCATACTGTATTAAATGCAGTAAGCAGACTTGTACTGTTGAACCAGAATTTTAAATAAATTCAAACACAAATATGAATCACTTAGGACATTTCTTCATAGAAAATCTAATGATCAATGTTGGTCTGTAAAGAAATACATAAATAATATCCAAAATGAAGTCATCTCTATAATCTTAATGCTTAATTAATTAGTTTTTAATTTACCATGTTTTTGTAATTTGGATTATAGTTAGTCTCAGAACAAAATATAACTCAATGAAAACCATCATATAAAAGATTTGAATTGGTATTTATTATAAAAGTAAGTAAAGAGTCAATGAACATATAGGAAGAATATGAATATAAATACTCATTTTAAAAAATCAAAATAAAGTTGCAACATGTCATTGTCCACATATTAGGTCATTATTTGAAAAAAGAGAGAGAAAAAATAGTGTAAACATGGAGATCAATAAAATGGATTCCTACTACAGATAAACTTGACCAATGTTCATTGCTGCTCTATTCATAATATCCAGAATTTGGAAGCATAAAGAAAATCGGGTGCTTTTTCACAATGGTATTACTCAACCATTAGCAATAAAATAATAAAATTCATTGGTAAATGAATAAATTAGAAAAAGTATCCTGAGTGAGGTAACCTAGATGCAAAAACACAAATATGATATGTGTTTACTTGCCAAACAAGCTACAGAGATTAGATAGAGAATAAAGGACAATGGGGGGAGGGACAGATCTCTCTTTAGTAGAGGACATAAAATAGATAGTTATGGATAGATTATAGGGCAACTGGAATGACAGGATCAAACAGAAGATGGAAGATGGGGAGGGATGCCTACAACAAAGCTCCATTTGAGAAGTTTAAGGAAACTTAATACAGTAGAAGCATTGTATAAAGTTGAAACATGAGGGCCGGCTTGTTGGGGTTTCTGTCCCGCCTGGTACTCCACAGCCTGCA
>LOJH01030747.1:14523-31258 GCA_001685095.1 Ellobius talpinus | reverse complement strand
TCAACCAGACAGGAAGTAGAGGTGGGGCGATAAGAACAGGAGTATTCTGGGAAGTGGGAAGCTCCTCTGCAGTTCTGCCCAGATCACCAAAGAAGCAAGATGTGAGCTGCGCTTCTGAGAAAGGCACTGAGCAGCCATGTGGCTAACATAGATAAGAATAATGGGTAGATATAAGTTATAAGAGCTAATACAAAGCTGAGCTAATGGGCCAATCAGTTTATAATCTTATGGAGACCTCTGTGTGATTTTCTCTGGGACTAAACGGCTGGGGGACGTGGCGGGAGAGAAACTCCCAACAAGCCCGGCCCTCATGTTACATCTAACTGCAGAGAAGACCCTTAAACAAGCTGGGTGACCTTGAAGTACCATAGACCAACTGATCTTTCTGGATGAAGCTTAGACCACCTGAGCTGCCTCAAAGGGATGCTCCCCAACTAGATAGTTGGGCAATGAACTCCAGGTTCTCAGATTTCTGTGCTGTCACCAATGCAGAGGCAGAGTTTTAGAGACATGATGCCTCTAAGTTACTTCTGCTTAGGTAATTAACTTCTCACCTTCCCTCTTATAAATAATCTCAATAAAACCCACTGGTTCTGAGATGGATTTGATGGTAGCTTTACTTTGGTATGCTGTTTGTACCTTATCTGGGGTGTTCATGTGAAGTCAGGAATAGTGTCACCCATCACTAGGATTTGGAATAAATGCAAAGCATTGCTACAAACACTAGTATAAAGAAAAGGATTTAAAAACATGCTTTGAAGTCTTATTTAATGTGACAAGTTATCTTGTAATAAATCTACTCCTCAATGAAAAATTACAACCCCAAATGTGGGCTTATAGATCCCATTTTGTCATCTGATTTTATCTATAAGTACTTGTTAAAAATATTGATGTAAACCCCAGAAGTAAGAACTGTTATTTTAACATGATCATTTTAATATTAGAACTACTATAACTCTAAATTTCATTAATATGTGTTATTTTAAACATTTCAATACAAAACTGTTTCAAAGTAGGAATGCTTGAACATTGAACAAAAAGATTAGCAAGAAATGACTGAGGCACTCTTACCTGCTGAAGAGAAATCACATTAGTCTGAACAGGTTCTATTTGCACAACTGAATGATAGCATAAGTACTAGAAAATTTCTCCATAATGTTTCCATATTATTTAATAAAATTAAATAATGATACTTATTTGGTATTCCATATAAGTCTGCCAAGGACCAAAATAAATTAACAATTGGATACAATTTTCAAAGTGCAAGCTATGACGTATTAAAGTTTTTTTTATCCTAACTTTTATTCCAAATTCAGCATATGGTTTGACATAATAAAATAAATCTACCTCATATTCCATAATTTCTAGGAAGACAAAAAATAAATAAAATATTTGGCAGAAACCTATTTGAGTTAGACCTCAAATAAATAAAACAAGGAGAAAAATCCTTAGAAATAATTGCATTTAAATATTAATACTTAATTTTACATGATAAGATACAGTTGTCATTGTACTTTATAAAAATTGATGAGAAATAAATATTAAAAGTAACCCATAGCCTTCATTCTTTTTTCAGGATAAAATAAATCAGGAAGTATATGCCAGAAAACAATCATTGCTCCAGGCTTGCTTTTCAAAATATTGGGCCTGTGCCTGGGTTTGCACAGGAGGCACGTAGCCCTTGATTCTGTTCTGTTATGTGGATCAAGGAATAATGGTATTTTGCTGACCAAAAAATAATAAACTGTTTCAATAAGTTGTTAACAAATAATATATAGTCACTTAATAAATTTATTCCATATATACAACTAGAAGAGTCTGTGGTTTATCTTGAAACCTCAGAAGGTCTAGAGTGGTCACATTAATGGAAATGAAAAGCTAGGCCCAGAACCTTTGCTCTCATCCCTTACATACACACATACTAAGGTTTCCACATTGTATTTATCTTACCAGTTCAGCCATTACAAGTGGGAGACAACTGATTAAATTTGTTTGCACTTATTTTCATTCCATTTTTATCCTTGTAAGTTTACTACTATTTCAATTCAGCTGAGATTTATTTTAATAGTCTCTGATCCATCTGTAGCTTGCTTTTTTGTAGACTGTTGGTAGAAGTAAAAAGTGATGCCACCATATCAAAATCTTTGTGGAGAGTTTCAAAAACTAAAAATAAATCTATGACCCACCAATACCACCCGTTGGGGTATGCCCAAAAGACTCAATATCCAGAATACCAGGGTAAGAAATCTCATGAGACGTATGTCATTTATATGTGTCAAGTAAACTGCAACCGAGAAATTTCAACAATAGAGCTGTCTAAACAAGACCTAAAAATTGATGACATAACAATTAACAAATTGGCTTGCCAGTGTGGATGGGGGAATTCACACAAGACCCCATCACTAGAAGACCTAGAGATAGTTAATGCCTATTGTGTGAGTGTCTCTGTGTGTCTTGTGTGTGTGTGTATGTAATGATTTGAGAAGGAGTGAGAGGAACATGGGAGGAATTAGAGAAAGGAGAAGGATGGGAGAATGCTGCAACTACAACACTCATATATGACATTCTCATGTATTAAAAGGGCTTTAAGTCAGTGTGTCTTCTTTTATTTTATCTTTTGAGACACAGTCTTATTATATGGTCCAGGCTGGCTTTGAATTTGTAGTGGTAATAAGTGTTCACTTTGTCCACTAATATTTGTAATTTTTGCAAATTACTAAGTGCTGAAATACTCAATTATCTTATGTTGATAATCTATCCTAACAACAGAATCTGTTCTTTCAATGAAGAAAATATTAGAATTCTGAAAGGCACAAAATTTTTTTTCAAAGTTCTTCTGTTTGTTGAAATAAATATTACTTAGAATATATTATTTCAATAAAGCAATTATATATTGATAATTGGTAATGAAACAATCTGCCACAATACTGGGAATTAAATGTTTAAATTCCATTAATAAAGTATAATTTAAAAACTCTATAGTCTAATTAATTGAATTAAAGTTCTTAACACCTATTCCCTTTATGATATTTGCAAATGTAGAAACCATGTAGTCAGCTTTAGAGCCCAATTTTTTCACCCTATGGATCCACTTGAAAGAGGTAATTCTGATATGTTAACAGATAAGAAGGCTGCTGTAAGATGTACTCTTTTTGAGATTATGCTGTAAATATTTTCTTTTTAATTTTTTATTTAAATAACATTATTTTCATTTATTTTACATACCAACCAATTTCCCCTCCCTTCTCTTCCTCTTTCCCAAGACGTACTTTTAAACGTGTGCCACATGATTCAGTGTTTTTGAAAAATTTTCTGACATTCATGGAAACAGTGTTAATTTTGGATATCTATAAGACATTAAGAATAAGAAACAACTTAAATTAACTAATATTTTTTAAAAAATACCTTTGAAAACTCCAAACTTGAAATCCTACTTATTCCGTTCTTGTTACCTTTTTTCTAAACCCATCAGGACCTTCTATTCCTGAAGATTAATGGCTATCTTAACCTGCTCTAGACAGCTCCTAATGAACCTATTAAAAAACCCTTCATTCAAGAAGTGTCAAATAATTAGTACTCATTTTGCTTTTGACTTGTTTTTCCATAAGAGTGTGAAAGCTCTTAAAGTGTTTACCATTTAGCCTTCTGATAAATTTGAGCAAAGTGCATACTTCAAAGTGTGCAATAAGTCTGCTGACCAGAAAGCAAAGCATACTTTCTGATAATGCATATTTCAAGTCATTTTTAAATTATTATTTTAACTTTCTTGGATAGCATATCCAATAGCATTATTACAGCTTTTTACTTTTCTTTCTCAAAATCTCTCTTAAACTGTGGGTGACCTGCCTGTGAAAACAAAGCACTCAAGGTGAAGAAAAAGAAATGCAAAGGCTGGGCAAGCCACAGGGCTGGACTGTAGCTTTATCTTTGGCACAGTGGCCCTGCCTTAATCTACTGATAATTCAGCCAGCAATTGCGACTCAGCAGCTACTGGCTTGCTTCTCCGGCAATGGCTCAGTTGCTCAGGATGCAGCCTGGCTGAAATCCTCTTTCTGCAGGCACCAGCTCTGTCGCTTCAACTAAAGATAGCTCTAACTCTCTATCGTTCTATTTATAAATAAGACTCAAGATTCAAATGTTGGAGTGAAAACCCACTAGCCAGTGAGGTTGAGCAGCAATTAGCTTACCTTCTGTCCTTGCTGGGATCTCCTCAAAAACTCAACCTTTTTACTCTTTCCACTCTACAAAATAATAATAATAATAAAGCCCCATTCAAAATCCCTCCCTACTACATCCAGTACATCTTTCCATCTCTTCCAGATGCCTCCTAAAGCTCTATGATTACTTTCTGTAAACTAGTTACTAACTCAGCCTCCTGACCCAAAGTTAGTTTTCCTTAATTAATGCAAATGTTAACTGGGGGGTTCATAGTGTGATCAAATAACCCACAACAGGTTCCAACAGCACCAAGGGGTGCTAAGGACAGCCCATATATGGACTTTACTTGCTACCTTTAGGATAAATAAACCACCAATCATAAAATCGTAGAAACATTTTTAGCTAGTTGGAATATAAAGCATTTTATTCCAAATCTGGAAAAATGGCTCAGTGGCTAAGAAGGTTTGCTGTACAACCACAAGGACCTGAATTCAAATCATCAGCACCCATATAACAAGCTGCATCTGGCACTACAAACACTCGTGACTCCAGTCTTGTGGGGGGTGGAGGGTCAGAGTTAGGAGAATCACTGGAGCTTCCTAGCTACTAACTTACTCCACTCCCAAGGAAGACTGATTCCAGGCAGGCTACTTGGCAGAAATTACAATTACATTTTTTCATCATTACTCAGTAAGAAAATAGCACTCCATTAATGTCCCTGTCTTTAAAGGACACTGTTTTACTCTGAAGCATAAATCCCCAGATTCAAAGCACAACTGAGACTAAGGGTCTGCCTAGTGGTCAACCCAGCAGAAACTTCTACTTTTGCTGTGGTGCCTGTTAGTAGCATACTGTCTTTGGAAGAGTCCATTTGTGTCAGCCAACTTCACCTTAAGGTCTTATGTTAGAATCATGTGATCACACATAAGGGCTCTGCTGATGTGAAAAGACAGTGTTTAGATAATAAAGGTTCTCCAGTCTCTAAAATGCTCATCGTATCCTGACCCCAACCCAGAGAAAGCCAAGCCTTTGTTTTGTAGTAGAGAGGTAACAGGATACATATGGCACATGGTACTGTTCAAAGCAATCAAGTATTAGTTTGCTGACAAATTTACTGCATTTTCTTTGTGAAGACAAAGGCAGCTGTATCTGCCAGCAAGGCGCAGACTTTCCCATCTTTGCACATTGGTGTTGAGGGAGTTGCCTATCTCTTCTCTCAGTATAGGTTATAAATGGTAACTTATAAGATGGATTAAATAGTTAAACATCCATATTGAAATCTAATAACCCAAACAAACATTGCACATTGCATCAAATTATATAACACTCCATGACAGCAAATAACAAAAAAGGGTGAAATGCCTATATCTGAAAATAGAAGAATAAAAACCTGGATTTGTGATTAAAAACCCAATCTTGTCAGCACTTTAGCATTGACAGAATATTCTTCAAACTTCTTAAAATTTTAAATATTAAAATAATACTGAGGGGAAACTTGAATGATTTATTATTGCTCAGAAATGGTTTGATAATTAATGGTAGGTTTGTACAATCTGTTGGGGATTGCTTTTCTAGATTTATTTCACACTGTCCTCTATGGATGACTAACTTAATGATTCTAATCAATCTGAACATAACTAGATTATTCTACATTTCAGATGCAAAAGGAGGGCAATGGAAAATCCGTAGCAAAAAAAATAAAGCTTCAACTTGAACATGTTGAAAAGACGTCAGATTAAATAGGCTAAAAATATTGCAGCCACGTACAACCAGTTAGCTTGATGCTCTGGATTGTGAACATCTCTCTCTGGGGAAACACTTTAAGCATCTACACTTCAAATGCAAGAAGAAATAAACAAGAATTAAGCCATTATCATTAAACCCAACGATAAAGTAAAGTCCTAATGTTTTATTTATATCCACTTTCCTCTCCTTTCTCTGTCCTCCATAAAAGAAAAAAGCAAGTAACTACTTAATAGTGACTATTAAGACTAGTATTTACTTCTTTGATATTTTAAGGGCCCCACTGCTTCCTTCTTCTTCACCCAAGCTTAAAGAATTTCAATAGTCACCAGCTTGTGACAATATTTAAGTTTGCATTTGACAGATTATTTTTTACATTAAGTCATCCTGTCAGAAAGTTATAATAGAACATCAGGAATATTGAGAAGGGAATGTGTCTATCCTTTACTGAATACAAGCTAACACCAATTCAACAGACACTACCGAGGTAGAAATTAGCCATTCGCCATCGAAACAGTCAATGTTCTTCGGAAAAAAGTAAGTGTTCCCCTCCAGAAGCCATCTACTTTTAATAGCTGTCAAGCTAGATCAAGATCCTCTCCCTCTTCCATGCTAAAATTTTTAACCTGTTTGGTCATGTGCAGGTAATCACAGTTACCGTGGGTGCAGTAGCTACGACATGCCCGGAGGACAGCATGTCACAGCAACACATCCACTCTTCAGTTCTCACATTCTTTCTGCCTCCTCTGAGAGGCTTAGTGCATCCCTAAGAGATGTTTGGTACAGCTGTCCCAACTCGGGCTGAACACTCACCATGGCATTTCGAATACTGATAGATTGTTTTTTCACAGTGAATGACCACATGTCTATGCACATATGGGCAGGACTAGTTTCTCTGTGGATAAATAAATGATAATAATAAAACTACATAAAATTTGAGGAGTGATGTGATGAGGGTTCCTCGGAATAGCTAGAGCTAAAGGGGACAAGAGGGAGGAAAATGTTCCAGATACATTGAAAATATGTATGAATATTATGTATATATAAATACAGATATGTATATATAGATATATACATACATACATATACATATGTATGCGTGTGTGTTTGTCTACAAGTCTCCAGCAAGGCTGGTGAAACCTGCACTGGAATAAAATAAGAAGACAAGTCACATGGAAACAGAACACAATGGCTTGTAATCTGCTTCCGTTGGTGGAGTCAGGAAAGAAAGACTTCATATGTGATCACAAGTATTGATTTTCATCATTATTTAGAATTTTCCAGAGAAACAATCTTGAACTCTATTGACATCTGAAAAATGGTGAAGTTATGCTGGTAAAACAAATACTTCATATGACCTCTGAGGCTGGTTTTGAAATGCTCTCTATTTTCACATGCTTTCACATACCTTCAGGAAGACTATCCTCGGTCTGATTCACATGCTCCGTTCCACATCTCCTGACTTACTACACCCTGTTTCTCTGACTTAAAGGCTTGCTGCTTCAGGCGTGTGTACAAAACCAGCTGTTCTTCCTTTCTCAAGACTAATCTTCAGAGTAACCATTCAGACAAATTTCCTCTTTCTCGAATTTACAGGTCAAACATGATTCAGTTTTACTTTAACTAAACCTTACCCTGATAGCCAGTGTTCATTCACACAATTTTTTCTCTGTAAATCATCCCTCAATGATTCATGACATATTTACTAAAGCAGGGTCACCCCATGTTAATGAGGTTTAACATGAACAACATCAGATATAATCAATGGATGTAAGAGAGTGTGGAAAATGGTTGAAATAATAGTGGTAAGTCCATATTAAGACTGTTCTTGTCTCTGAAAGAGATTTGAAAGTCATATGTTGAGCGAAAAACAGGAGCATTTCTGTCTTAGGGTTTCTATTGCTGTGAGGAGACACCATCACTGTGGCAGCTCTTATAAAGGAAAACACTTAATTGGGGAAACCTTACAGTGTCAGAGGTTTAGTGCTTTATCATCATGATGGAATGTGGTGGCATGAAGGTAGATACGGTGCTAGAGAAAGAGGGAGAAAGAGTTCAGAGTTTTATGTCTTGATCCCCAGGCAGCAGAGACATCTGTCTGCTCCATGCTGGGCATAGCTTGAGCCTAGAAGACCTCAAAGCCCATCCCCACAGTGACACCCTTTCTCCAGCAAGGCCATACTTACCCCAACAAAGCCACACCTCCTAATAGTGCCACTCCCTATTGGTGCCATTTTCTTCCAAATCACAACAATGTCATATGCCAATGTCATATATAATATTGAAGATTGTGGTCAAAGAAACACAAACCTTTCTTAGGAATATAAATGAAATCAATTAGACATGCAAAGAAGTAAACACAGAAGTAACAAAATAAAGAGAAGCTCTGCAGAGAGGTCAGGATGTTAGGACCATTTTCTTAGGCAAATCTTCAGAAGCAAGAGTTGAGCCAGTATAAAACCATAAATGAACGAGGCAAAAGTTGTAAACTTGAAATGTCATGTCCAGGACAGGTACAGAATTTTAGCTCCTGGCACGGGAAAGTTTTTCTGCCTAATACCATATTTTTAATTACTATAAAAAGGTCTGATATATATATAGTTCACACTCAATGAACATTTTGAGAACAAATAAATGTTGAAAAATGATGTAAATACTGTTGGACAGTAGGGAACAAGAAGGAAGGAAATATAAAAATAGAAACGTCAGGGAATGCAATATTAAGAAATGACATGGATTTTGATTTTTAAAGTTGAATTTTTATAATAAATTTACTGGCACATTGTAGAAAAACGTGTTTTTAAGTTTGTTTCAAACAGGTGATTCGACAAAGACTAAATAGATAAAGCAAGAGGAAGGCCAAAATTTAACTAGGTAAAATTTTATGCAATACCTGAGATGGGCTGAATAGTAGAATAATGCACTCATTTATAAAATCTTCATGTTCTAAATAAAGGGAACAAAAAAAACGTATGGAAACAAAAATAGCCAATAGGGGACAGGGCATTGAAGGAAGAAAAGAGTCTTGTTTTTGGTTTGTTTTGTTTTGTTTTGTTTAGTAGCTATTGAGATGATCATATGATTTTGAAAAGTTAATTATATGAATTAGCAAATTTATTGACTCATATATGTTGAATCATCCTTGCATCTCTGGTAAAAATCCAACTTGACTGTGGTGGGTAATATTTTTGATATATTCCTAAAGTTGCTCTTCTTGCATTTTATGAGAATTTTGCACCTATGTTCTTCAGGGATATTGCCCTACAGTTTTCTTTTCTGTTTTATTTTGCCTGTTTTACTTAGAGTAATATTGCATTCATGGAAGGATGCTCTGTTTTGTTTCTATAAGTTAAGAATTAATGTATGTAGATTTTCTTTAAAAGTCTTATAGGATTATGCTATGAATCTATTCATGCCACAAGAATTTTTTTTTTAGCTGGGAAGGTTTTTGTTTGGCTAAATTATTATTACTGTTTCAAATTCCTTATTTGCTGTGGATTTATTGGTCTTTTTTTTGTTTAATTCTAGAAGTTCACCCATTTCTTCCAAGTTTTCTTACTTAAAGAATAGTAAGGTTTTAGATATTTCCTCATAACCTGAAGTCTTTGGTTTGTTTTTTAGTATTTCCATATTCACTTCTGATCACTTAATTTGGCTTTTGCTCTCCTCTTTCTTTAGCTAATTGGCATAGGGGTCTATCTTTGTTTTTTGATCTTTAAAAGAAACAGCTCTTAGATAAGTTGATGATTTTATTGTATTCTTTGTGCTGTGATCTTTATGATTGCTTCCCATTTACAGGATTTGGGTTTGGATTTTTACACCATGATTTTTTTTCAAAATTCTTCTATTTCATCATTAGGTCATTTATTTATGTTGTTTCTGAATTTCTACTTTAGGTATTTGTAGCCATAAATTTCCCTCTTAGGACAACTTTTAATGGGTCTCAAAGAATTTTGAGGGTTGTGCTTTAGTTTTCACTTAATTCTAGGGAGCTATTTGTTCATTTATTTATTCATTCATTCATTCATTTCTTCAGTTTATTCATCATTTAGTAATATGTTGTTGAATCTGAGTTTACATAAAATTACTAGAGATTCACTTGATGTGGATTTAAAGTTTTATTACATTGTGATTTGATAGAATATAAAGAATTACTTCAATTTTATATGCTTCTGGAGGTTTGTTTTCTGTTCTGGAATGTAGTTTATTTTACAGATAATCTTCTGTGGACGGCTAATGTCTTCTTAGTTAATTTTTCCTGAGATCATAATAGTGTTCTTTATCTTTTCTGATTAGTTTGTCTTCAGTCTATTTTGTCAGATGTTAGCACAGTGACACCTGCTTGTTTCCTGATTGTGTTCTTGGAATATTTTTTTCTATCCGTTCATTCTGATGGGATGCTTGTATTTGAATGTAGGATGAGTTTCTTGTGGATAAAAAAATATGGTATTGGTTTCTTAATCAATTCATCTAGCCCATGTATTTTGATTGGGTAGTTGACACCATTAATACTTGTTGTATATTGATTGACAATTCTTTGTTACTGTTTTTTTTTGTCAGATTTTTTGTCTTACTTTGTTTCCATACCTGTGGCTTCATTGGCTTTCTTTCTGTAGCCTCGTTTGTTGACTGATTTCTCTCTTCAGGCTGAAATCTTGCAGCTGGTTCCGTGGAAATGGATCTTCCAGGATATATATTAAACAATTTTTTCTTTCTCTAAACTTATTATTTTCAAGTGTTACAGGAAGCTGTGTTATTAATTTTTTATTTGTTAAATGTGAACTTTATTATTTTGATTTTCTTACTGATTAAAGTTTTTCATTTATTTTACATACTGACACAGTTTCTCCTCCCTCCTCTCCTCCTGTTCCCTCTTAACTCCTGCCTCCCATCTACCTCCCTCCCCACTGGTGACTACCCTAGTTGTCATCAGAGAATCTTTATCTATTAACTGTGGAAGTGGAAGCAGAAATCCACAGCCAGGCAAAGCTTTTCTTTCAACTATAGCAAATATTTTTTTCCTGGATAAATTCATGTGAGTTGGTGTCCATGACCCTTCAGTACTTAGAATATACTGTTCATAATCTCCTGGTTTTTAAAATTTCCAAGAGAAGACAGCTATTATTATGATGGACCTTCCTTTACATGTAACTTAGGGTTTTTCTCACGCAGCTGCCAATGTGCTCTCTTTGTTTGGGGTATTTAGTGTTTTAAAAATAATACATCATTGGGAGTTTCTTTTTTAAAGAAATTTATTTTTACTTCAAGTTTTATCATACAATAAATTTTTATTATATCCTTTCCCTCCCAACTTCTCCCAGAACCTCCCCACTTCCCAACCCACCCAACTTTATGTTCTCTCCCTCTCTTTTAAAAACAAGAAAATGAAAAAACAAACTAAAAAAAATAAGAAAAAAGTCACACACAAACAACAACAAAAAAAACCCTATACATACAAAAAAAATGGAGTGCATTGTGTGCTAGTTTCTTTTCTAGTGGTTTGGATTTCTCTGTTCTTCTTGTATATGTGTGGATATACCTTTCCTTAATCTGGGGAAGTTTTCCCCTATTATCCTGCTGAAAACTTGGACTTTGTCTCTGACTTGATATTTTTCTTGAGGAATGGCTATTACAGATTTATCTTTTTTATGATGTTCAGGCATTCATGCATGGCATGCGTGTGTACACTAGTGTGTGTGTGTGTGTGTGTTTTAAGTTGGCCATTGTATTTGGCTGAGTGATTCAATTCCAATACTTTATCTCACACATATTTTGTCTTCTGCTTGATCCATTCTACTGGCAGATTTTCTATTTGAAATACTATATTTTCTTCAGTATTTATATTTTCTTATTGAACACAGTTTTCAAATTCTGAATTGCAAGTCAGTTCCCGATTTATTCATCATTTCCTTAGCCATATGTTTCCATTTTTTGTACTTCACTCAGTACTTCATTCATATTCCTTTTAAGTTCATTGAAATATGTGTGTCTTCTTTGACATCCTGGAATTCACGGATAATGTGCTTGACTGACTTATTTTAGTTGTGTGTCCTGGAGTTCATCTAGGTAGTTCTCATTGGAGCAGATTTCTAGTTTGTTTAGTTGGATACATACTGTCTTTCATATAAGAGTATTTCTGCATTTAGTGAACTGAGCATGTAGACTTCTTTCATTGGTTGTATGTCTAAAGTGAGATTCTTGGCTGTCTCTGTAAGGCAGCCAGCCATTTGTTTGCTTTTGTTGTTGCCTAAGTATGTTGATATCAGATCAGTAATGAAGAATTTGTAAGTTAGTCATTAAGATACTTAGTTTGAGTTTTTGATTAAAGGAATAAAAGGGATTTCAATTCAGTGATAACTAAGAAATCCTTAGAATGTGAGTTCTGGCTGGGTTTGCCTGGGCTGGTGCACAAGCTATGGTACCCAAGAAGACCTAGCACTTTGAGGATGTCATGGGTAGGCTAAGATCTGGGGCACTCACTAGCCTGGACTGGTATACAGGATACATGTGAAGAGCTAATCCTAAGAACATGGAGAATCATGTAGGAGAGAAAGTATTGAGGTCACTCAGGGTGTTCTGATGTATAGGATGCATGATTCAAGTTAGGCATAGTAGTATGGTAGCGCACTGTTCAAGATCAATCATGGGGGGGAGCTGATCCAAACAAGGCCTGGAGTGTGGATATGGCACATGTAAGTAAGGGTCCTTTGTAACTCTCTAAGCTGAGTTAGTGCACAGGCTGCACGACTAGAGTAGATATGGGGTGGTGGTGATGGATGATTTAAGCAGAAGAGGCTGTAAGGGCTTTGCTTTAATGTTTAAAAAGTTATTAACTTAAGCTGACATATAAAAGTCTTTATTTACTTAAGGTACATATCTCAATGAGTTTGGAGTTATACATCTGTGAATCCATCACAATTTTTCTCACAAAATACAATGGGACCCATCTTCTCAAAAATTCCCTTTGCTTTTTATTATTATTGAATTTGTGGTAAGAATGCTTAAATTAACACCAACCTGCTTAACAACACTTTTATTAGAAAATCTGATGTCTGCTAATGATAGACAATAAACTTCACAGGTTTCTATTCTTATAGATCTTACACAACTGTAATTTTTTTACCCTTTGCTTAATACTTCTGCTAGTCCATTTTTGAAACTATGTCAAAATGCTTGAGAAAAATCAATCTAAATTAAAAAAGATTGATTTGCATCAGAGCTTCAAAGGTTTCATTTCATGGTTGTCTGGTTTCCTTGCTGGAGTCCAAAGTGAAGATTCTTTATCACGGTGGAAAGTTTAGGAAAAGAGAGCTCTTCTCATAGTTCTCATGAAGTGAAGGGGCCAGGAAAGGGCCAGGAGAATTAAACTGTACAAGTGTATTCTTTCGATGAACTGCTGCTTCCTGCCAGCCCACTCCCCATTCACTTTCCCCATCCCCAAACATGGCGCTGAATTCAATCTGTTGATTAATCACTAATTACCTGAAAGCCATCACAATCCAATATATTTCTAAAAGTCCATCAGCTAGCAATAAATCTTTTGACAGATGAACATTCGGAGGGCTTTGAGAATCAAACCAGAGCACCTCTTTTTCATTTTCTTCCCACTGACTTGAGCATATGTTGTTCTATTCTTTGATTATGTGAGTTTCAAATAAAACTGGACTCTTAGGCTGATGATCCTGTGTCTAGCATACGTATTAAGTGTAATGCCTTCTAGGACTACTCACATTGTTGAAAAGTGCAAGATATTTCTTCAATAATGAGAAAATTGAATATCTATATATAATTGAATTAAATGAACCCTTATCTTACAGTATACTCTCAAAGTAAAATATATTAAAGACTCAAAGTAAAACCTGAAACCATAAGCCTACAAGAATAATAAGAGTTGGAAAACATACGTAACGTAGGTAAAGATGTACATGTAGGATTATAAATTAAAGGTTTTTTTGTTTGTTTGTTTTTTGTTTTTTGTTCCCAAGAAAAACAGTCAATGGACTAGAAGGGAAATCTATGGAATGAAAAAAAAATTTCAAACTATAAATCTAATTCCATTGAGAATGCTGTAACAAATTATCACCTATAACCTTCATTACCAATAAATAACAGAAACCTTTCAGAGTTCTAAATATTGGGAAGTCTAAGCCCTGGCACCAGGAAATTTATTTCCTCATTTATATACTGTTGATGTCTTCACTGTAATGTCACTTGGCAGAGGGTCTAGATGTGTCTGCCAGACTGGTTTTTAAATGTACTAATTCCACTTACAGGGCATGCCCTGCTCTAGTTGCTTTAGGTGAGTTCTTTCTACTCAAGCCATCACTTGTGGAGGTAGGTTTTCATAACAGGAATTATGATTGCTATTTGAGACAGGACCTATGTAACCCAGCCAGGCCTCCACTTACTGTGTATCCAACACTGATCTTGAAATCCTGATATTCTTGTCCCCACCTCCCAAGTATTGGGATGATAGGTATACAATAACATGTCCAAAGAATATATAGATTTTCAGAAGGTGCAAGCATTTAACAAAACAGTTAAAGGACCAATATCCAAAACATGCAAGGAATTCCTACAACTCCCTAGGAAAAACAATAGGGAAACCATAATTTCTCCAAATAGCTTACAAGTAAATGAAAGTGTTCTCCATATCACAGTTTGTCAATGGAATGAAAATCTCAACTGTCATGCAGTGAGATAACACACCACACCTTCACCATTGAGTCTAGTGTAGAGGAGACTGTGAAACAAAGGAAATCGTGCAGTGAGGGGGCGACCTCTAAGCTATAGCTAATAATCAAGGCTTGAAAGTATATGCAGTAGGTCATGCTTATAATATCAATACTTGGAAGGCTGTGACCATAAGGTAGTCAGGGCCAGCCTGGGCTATACTGTGAAACTCTGTCTCAAAAAATTGTAATCAATCTCAGGTGAACACATTGTTACCTCTCAAATGTCCTTGAATGAATGTTGATAATAAGTGCTACCACTGTAGTTGTCAAATAGCAGAACCTAAAGATAATCAAATTCTATGTATATTTAATTTATGCTCTATATTCTTATTTACTTCAGTGCAGGCATTTTTGTTTATTGTTGTTTTACTCAAAAAACTATAATCTAGTTAGTTTTCTATATTTTAGTGATGAAATGCAAACAAATTTCAAAATGGCACTCCCTATTATTTTGATGTCTCAATAAATTTTTTGAAAAATATTTTCTTACAAATGATGCCCCAGATTCACCTCATGTCTGTCTCCTTACCTCATCCCAGTAAATAAGGTAACTTTCCATTGAAGACAAGGTTCTGTCAGAGGAAAACACTTTGAAGACTTGAAGACTTGATCTGTTTTCTAGATATGTTCCACATCATGTGTTGTCCCTGATGACAAGCAAAGTTTGGAAAAGTAAAAACTCATATGTAAGAAAGCATAATGCAATCATGTATATTTATTTTCATACATAACTATGTGTACATTTTATTACATTTTTATATTTATCTTTTAGTAGTGATGATTTTGCTTGCATCCTTAAAATTCTAGTACAACATAACTGATATCATGTTAGTTGACTTTTTCCAGAATTTATAACTCCCTTTTTTATAAGAAAAAAAATGGTCCTTATTGCTCATCATCACTGACCCATTTGCTTTTCTCCTATACCCACTGCAGTATCTCACCCTTCTGTTTCACAAGAAGGATGCCTTTCTCACATAAGATGGCCAGTCTGCCGCAGGTAACAAGCACCAGTCTACAAGTTAAAAGGAAACCCTGCACACCCTATTCTGCCATCTTGCATCCACTCTAGGTTGGTCTCCCTGTGAAAGACCTCCAGATCGGGGGAGACACTCACTCAAGTATCGGGATAACACGACCCCCCAGGAACTCACGAGAGACCGTCCTTGCTGCAATCACATAAGGTTTATTGACAGGTACCAGTGCTGGGGCCAAGACTCATATCCCATGCAGGGGAGGAGTTCAACCTCGAGTATCTGGGAGAAGGGGTATTGAAGGGAAGAAACCACAACCCAGTAATCCAAAGGGGGTAGGGAGGGCATCATTGGNGGATAACACGACCCCCCAGGAACTCACGAGAGACCGTCCTTGCTGCAATCACATAAGGTTTATTGACAGGTACCAGTGCTGGGGCCAAGACTCATATCCCATGCAGGGGAGGAGTTCAACCTCGAGTATCTGGGAGAAGGGGTATTGAAGGGAAGAAACCACAACCCAGTAATCCAAAGGGGGTAGGGAGGGCATCATTGGAAATTTCCGAAAATACCAGTGATAATCACAAGGGGGCAACTCCCTGTTTCTCAAGATTATTCTCAAGATTACAATCTAACTTTATCTTCAGTTAGTTCCTGAAACAGAGTCACTGAAACGGTTAATCTAGATTTCTGATTCTTCTCTCCCTGCTTAGATTTTTGACTCTATTTTTTCTGCTGGGGGGGTCTAGATTTATCCAGGTCTTTCACCTGAAGATACCCCCTCTCTGTTGCTGTTGTGATAGCCCACATTGTATTATTCTCCTGAAAATAGATTCATTCGTTCTTTTTGGACTTTATACCACATGCATGTTCCCATTCATGTTTCACCTCACCAATGTTGCTTGCTTCTCCTGCAGAAATGCACTCTGTATTCACTTTAAGCTCTGAAACATAATGCTGGCCTCATCCTAATTACAAATGAAAAGAGAGCAGGATGCATCTTGAACGATACTTGTAATTCCTTTAGCCACCCATAAGGCCGCACTTCCAAGTTCAGAAGCCAGCATATGTATCCCAGGCACACATGCGTGAGTTAGCCTGCCATCTGTGTCACCAGCATTTGAC
>LOJH01030746.1:20556-32358 GCA_001685095.1 Ellobius talpinus | reverse complement strand
TTTATTAACCAATGAAAGTAACACATAGACAGATGACCCTCCTACATCACTGAAAAAAATCAGGGGTGCTACCAAGATGTCTCTTAAGCATGGTGTGGTGACATACACCTATTAACTCCAGCACTTCCCAGGCTGAGGCAGGAGAATCATCATTTTGAGGCCAACCTGAGTTCCATGGTCTAGGGGTATAGCTCAGTAGAAGAGTCTTTTTCTAGAATGCATAAGTTCCATCTCCTTTACCAGAAAAAGCAAAGTAAAATTGGAGTATATACAGTCCTCACATACTCTCTGGCCTAATTTTCCTTGTGTGTAATGAGATTGTCTCTATGAAGATCAAGTAAGATGTCACATATGAATGATTTTGAAAATATCAAAGACAGTACAAAGCAGAATATAGAGGACATCCTTATTATTATAGTGACAGGTATTCCTTCCTGTGACATGAGAGGCCAGGGTTCAATCCCCTGATGGGGAAGCAAGCTACCCTATCTACAGCCACACCACTTTGAACACACTGGATCTTGTCAAAAAGTAGCGAACCTTCTTGAAATGCCCTTAGTGTGGAGACCGTGATTCCTGCTCATCTTTCTGGGAACATCGCTGCATATACACATTAGACACCCAGCAGTGAAGATAGATGAGATGGGCCTTCTCAGTCCATTTCACAATTGGTCACTGTGGAAATATTGGACTCATGTCTATTGTCCCAGAAAGTTCCCAGACACCAGTAGTCGAATGAATGTGCCTTAGCTCAGTTGCTAAATAAGCGAGTCTTTATCCACGGTCTTTTAGCTCAGATACTTGATGATTATTATTGTTTGACTCTGAAATGTCCCAGAAGCTCATGCATAAAAGTTTGCACCCCAGATGTTGGCACTATTTGGAGAGGCTGAGGAACCCTCGGAAGGTGGGATTTCACTCACAGAAATAAAGGCCTTTGAAACTTGTACTTTCCCCTGATTGCCTACCCACGCTCTGCTTCACAATCTGCTATGATGTGAACGACGTTTACACACTCTCCTGCTGCCAGGAACAGAACTGTTCCACCATGCCTTCTCTGCCACAATGGACTGAAACCTTCTAACACCAGAAGCCAAAATAAACTCTCTCCTCCCGTACATTGTTTCCATCAAGAATTACGGTCACGGCAGAATATAACTAAGACGGTGACAGGGAGGTTAGAAACCAGCAGGTCTCGGTGACAAGCATCCTGGTGGGCATTCCAGCCAGATGAACACTCAGGCTTTCGGGTAGCGAGTAACCTAGTGAGCCACGGCAGAGCTTGGCTCACTGCCTGTCCAAGCAAATGGGGAAGGTGCTATTTCTAACCTCTGCCCAGGTCTCCTTGTGCATCAGTCCTTTGCCTCATTCCATCCCTCCACCGTCATCTCCCGCTTTTGTTTTCCCATGAAAATCTCAGTATTTCTCATGGTCGATGACCTGTCTTGGTTCCTGACTCAGAATGGGCAGGGCTTGACACTGGGTGTCTGACTTCATTCTTGTAAGAGGCTAATTTGGGAATTGTAGAATCAAGTGTATCTTTCCTGCTGCTCATACAGCAGGCAGATGGTCAGATAGGCATCTAACATGAGCAAGTGTACTTAAGCAATCTTGTCCCTGCTGGGATCTCCATAGAGTGCACATTAGGAATTCATGCAAGCAGTAAGTTTATAGTTGTAAAACCCATGGAAGTGTCCTGAGAATTCTCCTAGAAGCTAATAAAAGCGTGTAGCAAGGGAAAGCATCTTGTGGATGTGTCTGAAAGCCTGTGCTTAATACCCATCTGGACTTCCCGAAGATAGACTACGGCTTCCAGTGAAGAATGCTCATAGTCGGGCCTGCCAGCTCAGAGACAGGGTGGGCCCTCTCTCATTGGGGAAGGGACTGAGGTGGGGGAAGCCAAACACCTGGGTCAACAATAGCTCCTGGTAAAGATGCTCCCCACTGGGGAGGTGATACTCCCCACTGGGGAGGTGATGCTCCCCACTGGGGAAGTGGTCCTCCCCTAGTCAACAACTTTGTGGTCAGCCTGGGCTCTCCAGTTTAAGAATCATGATGAGCCAGAGTGTATATTGGAATCAAGACAAAGGGGATGCTGTGGCTTCTATTTATGGACTCTTGGGATGCCCCAGAGTTGTCCACAGATAGAGGACTGTGGGGGTGGGGAGGGTCTCTTTAAAATTGGAATGGTGACTGGTGGTATTCAATGACATGGAAGCCAACTTGAGAAAAAGAATCCCCTGGGGTCTCCAGGAGCCACAGAGCAGAGATCAGCTGTCATGTGGGGCCCATCCAAGTGCTACTTGCAGAGTTTGGGGCTTTGTGTCTCTGAATTTCAGAGGGCTTTGCTATTGAGGGCTAGGTATCTAGAACACGCTGCACATACTGACAATTCTGCAAGCAAAGAGGTTTTCCTTGTGAAACAGGCTGTGCTCTGTAAGCATATAATGTAACTGGAACAACCACAGGCACACAGAGCGACTCTCCAGAGCCCCTTCACTCCTCATGCGCTTTGTGCTTTGTCTTATACAGATCTTAGCTAAATTTCATTGTATGTATGATGCCAAATATTTCTTTAGGTTATTTTTAGCATCTTATGGAATTTACTTTCATAAAAAAAATGTTTGGTTTGAGACAAGGCCTCCTGGAGCCCAGGTTGGCTTCAAACTCTGCTCTGTAGCTGCGTATGACCTTGAAATTCTGACCTGTCTGCATTGGTTCCTCAGCTGCTGGAATGACAGGCATGCGTCCCAAACTGACCTCTCAGAAATGATGACATACGAAAGAGACACTTGTGTCTTTCAATCTGACTGTCAGATGACTGAAATGACAGACAACCTTCAAGACTGAACACTCCACCCCCTGACTATCAGTCTACTGAAATAATAGATAGACCCCCAAAACTGAACACTCTGCCCCTCCTCCCCTCAAGGAATTTCATGTCAGGAGAAGGAAAGCCTGGTGTCAGACAAAAGAGAAACTCGTCACTTAGGAAACACAGTTCTAACAACTGTTAGACTTTTCAGGATAAACCTGCAGCCCAGACAAGGCTGGGTCAGTGTGGAGCTGACCCACACCTCAGTCTAGATGGCTTAGTTGAGCCCCTTCCTGGCTCTGTCTTTCAATGTCACTCTCGCTTCATGGCCCTGCAGATGGACTGGAGTGGGGTGTCCCTGGACCTCTTAGTCCTTCTTGCCAGTGTGGTGACACTGAGTAATAAATGTCATTTTTCTGCCTTGAAACTATTAATTTGGGTGTTTAATTTGGCTTCTTGAGAATGGATAGCCAAACTTGACTTCTTGGGATACAGGGTGTGACCCCAATTTCAGTATCACCTGAACAAAGTCCAACTATGAAGTTATTTGCATTTTGTATGTTTCAAATCTTTAGAAAATACATAGTTAACCTTACAATGTTTCTAAGCCCCATTTAGAAAAAATCCTTATATAGTGACTGTCTCTGTTGCTGTGATTTAAAAAAAAAGAAAGAAAGAAAACATGACTAAGGCAACTTTCAGAAGAAAGCATTTAATTGGGAACTTGCCTATCATTTCAGAGGGTGAGTACACAACCACCGTGGCAGGGAGCATGGCAGCATGCAGACAAGCGGGCAGGCATGGTACTTGAGCAGTAGCTAAGCAATTACATCCTGATCTGACAGCAGGCAGAGAGAGAGTGTCTGGGCCTGGAGTGGGATTTTGAAACCTCAAAGCCCACCCCCAGTGACCCACCTCCTCCACCAAGGCCACACCTCCCAATCCTCCCCAAGCAATTCTACTAACTGGGATCAAGCATTCAAACACATGAGCCAATAAGGGCCATTCTTATTCAAACCACCACAGTGACACCTACTAAGTAATCCAGAATATTTCTTCTTTCCACAAAAGTCATGAAGCTGTTTTTAACTAGCACATCTTGATACTTCAGGTCTCCTACAACTTCTGTCTGGGGACCTCTTTTAAAAATTAAATATTAATTTTGCAAGTTGAAAAATTGGGCTTCACAAAGAATGGTTTTAAAAAATATTTTAAATTTATTTTTGACCATTTCATACATATAGATTAATGTATCTTCATCATATATTTTGATCTTCAAGTCAACCTCTACTGCTCTGGTGGGTGAACTGAGTACTCTGCTATCTTTTGTCTTTGGTGGGGACACATCTTATCTTTAGTTTATGATAGTCCCAAGACTTGGTGAGGGATTAAATTAGATGAAGACAAGCTTTGCCTGGAGCAAAAAGAAGTCTTCTAACAGGATGCTAGGCTGCAGTCACAGGGAAATTTTGGAGTCACCAGAGGACAAGGAACATCCGGTTTAGGTGAAAGTGGCAGCAACTCAGCCATGGTCTGGTGCAACCCTAGCTGGTCCCCGTGGGGCTCCTATTTGGTCCCCATTAGGCCCTTTGCTTGGGGTGATGAAGGTGCTGACCCAACAAGAAGCTGGTCATGATGGATTCTGAACTCAGCTCCACTTCCAGCACCATCTAACTGCTTCTGGAAACCCTTCACCCCTCAGGCAAGCTCAGTCCTCTGTTTCCCTGCCATCTGCACAGGCCTGTGTTCCCCACTGTCTCGTTAGTCTCTCTGAACTCTTGGAGACGCCACACTCCCCTCCAGCTCTTCCCTTCTCCTGTCAGTCTTGTAGAGTGCAACGGGTTTCCCACTTTGGAAGCCAAGGTCAGGAGGAGTCATTTCCTATCTTTCTCTTTCTGCTCTGTGTCATTTCTCCCCTGGGACCACGAGGCCAGGAAGTGTGGCTGACAGGAAGGGAGGAAAGACAAAGGGAATGGCAATACTGGGGAATCAATCATGTTGACTTCTACCTCAAACTCATTATCCCTGCCTGTGCTTCTCTAAAGCACTTCTGAACGGATGTGTGAGGCACACCATCTGCTGCCTCCTTGCACTAGCTCACTTTTCCGATGCCAAGGGCAGGGCACCCCCATGCCAGGCCCCGGAGCACTGGACTTAGATCTGTTTCTGACCCAGGGGACCAGGGAAGCCAGACTTCAGCCTCTGGGCTTCATTTACTTATCTCTAAAGTAGGTCAGTAGTTGAAATTTCCCTTTATGTTGTTTGGGGGATAAATCAGCTACCATAGGCAGATTACATCAAAGTGTAGCCTGGAACCTAGGCAGAGATAAGAGCTGATTATGACAGCTACCATTACAGATAAGGGAGCCCACTGGGGGGTTCTTAGCAGGGCATATTGATTAAGGCCTTGCTTTATGGTTTCTCTGGTAACATATTGGGGGAATGAATCGGAGTGAGAGCCCTGGGATGGTTGGTTAATCTTCATTGTCAATGTGACTGGATCTTGAGCCACTTAGAGGATACTCTTCTAGATGCGCCTTAGAGGAGGCTCACCTTTAACATGGGTGGTCGGGGGCCCAGACTGAATAAGGGGGAGAAGGGGAAAACCAGATGAGCTGTGTTATTCCACTTCCTTTGCTGTTTGCTCCACCATGACATAAGGAGTCGCAGCCACATGCTCACACTGCCATGAATTCTACCATGCCATCCCTAGCAGTATGAGTGTCTAACTCTCAACCACGGGGCAGAAGAAACCTTTCACTTTCCTCCCACAAGTTGTTTTTGTCAGGTATTGGTCACAGTAGTAAGAAAAGTAAGGAATATGGATTCTAAGACTAACAGAGAATTGTCGTACAGTGTTACTGCACTGTTTTAAATGCAAAAGGAACAGGGCCTTAAGGCAATGGCAGTAAGGGTACGAAGAGCTAAAACATGGGGTAGATGCAGTGGGAGTTGGTGGCCAGATGGCAGTGAGGGAGGAGAGAGTTAGGAACTCTGGCGCCTTGTCTCAGATGCACAAGGCTTGGATGGCTTGGAAGAGAAGAGCTCCTGTGGGAGTCTACTGGCTGTGGGATGTCTGTGACTTCTTGGTGGTAGCTAGAGAGGAACCATGGACGCCCAGATTGAGAGCCTCAAGAGAGGATGCAGGTGGGGACCACCGAGGAGTGCCACATCACAGTAAACTGAAGATGAGGAAAAGTTTGAGGTCACTGAGGGAAACGGGCAATGAGAAGAGGTCATCAAGGACTGAACGTGGCCGGGAAAACAATAAGACGGTGGTCTCCAAGTTTCAGAGGTACTGGAAGCGCCCTGAGCTTGTCCCTGTAATCATGAGTGCCTGAGGCTGCTGGCGGCAGGCTGGCCCACATTTAGGGAAGCCTGAGGACAGATGCACAGACAACACTGGCAGATTTTAGGGGTTCTGAGGAGCACAGAAGCTGGGTCACAGCTCACAGAATGGGGCTCAGTTAAGTCTCCCGGAGGCCAACAGCTGGCACAATAGTCACTCATGGTGAAGCCATCTGCAGCACAGCCCCTGAACTCAGCCAAAATAAAGTCTGCAGCGAAGGCAGGAGGTTGTTAGATTAAGTAGGTGGCAGACACCATTTGATGACACTCCATCTCAGTGACAGCTTAGCCTGCTGCCAGGATGGGATGAGCAGGTGGCCAGGGAAAATTTAGGCCAAGGAGCTGGGTTTCTATCCCAGATTGAGCAGGACTCAGTAGGACCGCAGATTAACCTCTGCTACAACTCAAGGCATGAAAGGGACCCACTTTCTACTTCTGTCACTCTTCAGTCCCATGAAAGGGATGTGGGCAGTGTGCAGTGTGCAGTAAATGTTCACAGAACTGAATTGAATGGATACTGTAGGCAAAAATAATGCTTTTTTTGCTTTGCTTTAGGTGCCCAAGGCCTGCCATGTGGAAGGTATTTTTTTTCAACCTAAGACATTTGAGTGAACACTGCCTCAATTTTCTGAATTTTGACCCTAGTCAATGTCATACATTGGACTTGCTTGTAAACTTCAAGAAGAATTCGTTTAAGAAGGAGCTCTGAAAATGCAGTGATGAGGTACTCTGAAGTGACTGTCAGGTGCATTTCCCTGGACTACCCCAGGGAGGGCAGGTAGGAAATGCAAGTTGAACAAATATTCTTGGCCTCAGACTTCAGTTTCGGGAAGAGTTACTGGCAGCTGTAACCAGTTTCTGGAAGCATGAACTGCAAGTTTCTGGATGGGTAAGACACATCTCCATCTGCAATGCTCCCTGGCGGCTCCTTTTAACAAAGGCACACAGGCGTTCTTCCCGGAGCACAGTTTTGCCCTCCTCCTCTGTGTGCTGAGAAGACAAACCCCCACAGTGAGAGGGTTTCACGATACCCCAACCAGACATTTTGTTGTTCCGACATGGGGAAGACGTTGTTTTAGACAATCTAACACTGCATGTTGGATACCAGTAAAATGTTGAGGAATGGGGTCCATCCATTCATTCTACCAATCCTTTGCTTATTCTTTAATCCATTAAATGTTTGCTGAACACCATGCATCTTTTAAGAATCAGAAATAGAGATGAATTAGTTTTCTGTTGCTGTGATTAAATACCATGACCAAGGCAACTTAGGGAAGAAGGTTTTTTGGAGTTACAGTTCTAGAGGAGTAAGAGTCCATCATGGGGCTGGAGAGATTCCTCAGCCGTTAAAGGCTAGGCTCACAACCAAAAATATAAGCATCCATCATGGCAGGGAAGCATGGTTACAAATGACAGGCATGGGGGCGGGAGCAGGAAGTTGGCTCATCACATCCTCCAATGTAAGCACAAGTCAGAGAGAGAGAAAAAACTGGAAGTAGGGTAAAGCTATAAACTGCCAAAGTCCACCCGTAGTGATGGACTTCCTCTTGCAAGGCTGTACCTTCCTATGACCTGTCCAGACAGTGCCACCAACTAGGGACCAAATGTTCAAATGCTTGCAGCTGTGTGAAACATTTCTCATCCCAAGCACCACAGGAAATGAACAAAGAAAGGAAAGAAGTGCTTTTCTTCGTATGGGTAAGAAGTGGGAAGATATCAGAGAAAAGGTGTGTGTGTGTGTATGTGTGTGTGTGTGTGTGTGATTTATACATACCATCATGTAGCAAACGTGTATGGATAGCATGTGAACAACATTAGAACAATATCAACAAGAAAAAAATGAATACTGCTTAGTGGGCATCAAACGCTATTCTAACCTTCATTTCACTTTCCCAACAGCTCTACAAAGCAAAAATTATTATTATTATCCAATTTTATAACTGGGAAACACCCTCAGGAGCTACATGACTTGCCCCAGGTCACATATCACAGGCAGAGGAGCCAAGTATCTGAACTCAGGTTGAGCCAAACTCTTCAAATATTCTTTCTTATTTTCTACAGAAGCTAAGGGTCACAGCAACTTGTGACATCATAGCACAAGGAGGAGCATTTATGCTGTGGAAGAAATACCCTTCCTGGATGAGGGTAGTAACTAGTAACCTCAAATATCTGCAGAGCTACTGTAGAAGCCATCACCTTCCCACCACCATGCTATGTGTTGAGGTTGGGTTTTGTTTTTGTTTTTTGAAATCTACTTCATCCTCACTGTGCACAATCCTGGTAGATGAAGGCACACTCTCCCTCCCAAGAATAAGAGCGCCTTGAGAGCTGAGCTGGACTCTTGGATACTCTATGCAGTATCCATTGGTGGGCAGAGTGGGTGGTACCAAGACACATACCAGTTGGCCTTGACTGCTGGCAGTTCAGGGTGCTGAGAGTCTTCAGGTGCTAAGCTTGTAGTTGCTGAGATCTGTGAGCTAATGTAATTCATAAGGAGAGTTTTTCTGCAGAGTTGGTGATGGTTGCTAGTAAGTCCAGATTACCCACTAATTTCTCAGCATGCAAAGGAAAGATCTGTTTCTCCTGGGTATCCACTGCAGGACCAATAACAGGAAGCTGGCTTTATTTAAACATGGGAGGGCCTACAAATTAGAGAGCTGAAGATGGAAACAGCAGCCTTGAGAAGCAGTGAGGCTTCTTTGTGGAGGTATAAAGCACTACATTGGAGGGGATTTCCCCTTGGAGTGCAACACTGAACTAAATCCCCTTACTACTCTTGGTTGAAATAGTTCTACAGTTCCACAGGTGCTTTGCTGCCTCTCTCAGGGCTTGAGAGTAGCCTAGGTTCCAGCTTTACTACCTCTGTGCCTTACTGTCTGTAAACAGGTGCACCCTGACAAGCAGAACATAGTGATCACACTAGTTACCACTCACTGGGGGCTGCTTTTAATCAGATGCTTTCTTAAGTGTTTTACATATGCAAAACTATTTAATTTCTAGAACTAACTGCTGCAATTTGAATTTTTGATTAGCTTGTTTTGTTTTTCATTATTGGGACCAAATTACTCTACAGAAACCTCTAAAGGAAGGAAAGACTTTTTTGGCTTACAGTTTCAGGGGATTCCAGTCTATCATGGCAGCACTGAGCAGCTCAGTCAGCCATTGGTAGCAGAAGCTGTGACAGGAGATAGTTGTCTACATCATGCAAGACAGGGAAATAGATAGAATGAATGCAGGAAGCAGAGTCTGGATATAACCCTCCCAAGCCTAGGGACCTGCTTCTAGGTTTTACTCAGACCCTCACATCCTGAAGGTTCCAACCATTCCAAATAGTGCCACCAGCTATGGACCAAGCATTCAAACCGTAAGCCTATGGGCACACTCTATGTTAAAACCATAACAGATCTGGAATGTCCCCAAACACCCATGAGTTAAGGGCTATGTGTCCAGCTTATGGTGCTTCTAGGAGAAGGTAGAACCTTTTAAGACCGGGGCCTCAAGGGAGAAAGCTAGGTTATTGGGAGGGGGTTGTCTGTGAAGGGAATGTCAGGATGCTGGTCCCTCTTTTTTTGTCTCTCTGGCTTCCTGACCACCATGACATGAGCAGCTTATGCTCTGTGCATTATGTGCCACCTCACCAGAGGCCCAAAGGCAACAAAGCCAACTTATCATGGGTTCAGACCTTGAAAACTGTGAGCCAAAATAAGTGATTCTTCTTTTTAAGTTGCTGTAAGCTACTATCTCAGGTATTTGGTCACAGCAACAGAAAGCTGACCGAGTGCCACCACTAGTAGGATTTCTATTAGTGAGCAGGGAAAATAAGTCAAAGAAAAATCCAGAAAGTGTCCGGGTTACAGAGTTAGTAGTATAAAAGCAGGGACTTGCATTCTGATAGAAATATGCCCCTAATCTCTGAATTTAAAAAAATATTATGATGTACATAGTGGTGAGGATGAGCATATTTATTGCCATGTGTGACTTTAAGAGAGAACATCAAAGCCCACGTCATCCACCAGGGCATTGAAATCTCTTTGCTTGATGGGAATTTCACATGACCAGTTCTGGATATAAATTCATGGTCAGCAGGAGGTGACAGACCTTACCTGGAGATGAGGATATTCCTGGGGACAGAGGGAATGAAGTCATGGAGGCAAGCTCAAACTTGCTCTAACTAGCTCACAAGTGCTAATTGCACACATCCCTTTCCAATTCTGAGTTGAGTGACTTCCTGTCAACAACTGGAAACAGGCCATGGAGAAAATATTTCAACAAAAAAATTGACAAATACTACAAATAATAATGCAACCAAGAAAGATTTTTCTCAAGTTGTGGTAAATGATGTTACCATACACAATTGTGCCATGTCTTCATGTGAACTTGGGTTGTCCCAGGAAAAGACTTCCTTCTTTTGGTACTTCTTGAGGCATTGTCTCCCTTTCTGCCCTAGAAAGCCACTCCTTTCATCAGGCAAAAGACGGCATGCTGCCAAGTTAAGACACAATTACGGTGCCGGCACCCAGCTCATTTCAGCAAAGCTTGGAGGAGGCATTCTCTAGAGGCAATCTTTTCATAGTCATAAAGGACCACAAAGGGTACAAACTGGTTCCAGGGTATTATCGATTATAACAATATATTCCTGCCCTAGCCCAGAATGGAGTATAATAAAGGTTTCTTTGTTTAGGGGTAAACTCACAGATCAGCAGTCCTCTGCATGAATGGGTAGCAGTAACTGAATCCGGCAGCCAAGGGGCTATGCATACTTTTACATCTGTACATATAGTACATGTGACCACACCCAAAGTGGGCCAGTAACTTAAAGGCTATTGGCTGAAGGAGCTCCCACAGCACCAGGACAATGACTCTAGAGCTTTCGTTTCCAATTCTACATCTCCTGGGTGAACTTGAGCAAGCTAACAGCCCACTCTGGGTCAGTCATTGCCCAACAAAGCAGAGATACAAACATTCATCAGGTACATCAGAGAGTGAATAAAAAGGGTGACAGTGAGCAGTCTGCTTGTGTAAGAGTCACCTGTCAAAGCTAAGGATCTGGAAATCTGTTGACAGTATATGCCCTGCAGGGAATGATGGGAGTGATGGTCACAGAGGAGAGGAAGAGGATGAAGAAGGAAGAGCAAGGGAAAGTGTGAAGGGATAGCATGGATGGATGGCTCATTTTCTGTGTCATCTTGGCTGAGCTGAGGGATACCAGATAATTGATAATGGGTTATTTCTAGGTCTGAGTGTGTGGGTATTTCTGGAATTGATGGAGTGAGCCATGAATATTCACCTCACCACTGTGACCAGGCATCATCCAAACTGGGGAGGGTCTATCAAGAGCCATAACAGGGGGCAAGAAGAAATGCGGACTCTCTGTGGAGTGGACCTTCCATCTCCCACTGTTGAATGGTGGAGTACCTGGTTTTCAGGCCTTTGCCTCATCTTGGTAGTTACACCATCAGTTCCCTGCTTCTTAGGTCTTTGAACTTAGACTGAATTACAAACAACTTTCCTGGGCCTCTAGTATGAAGGTTAAGAGAATTCTTGATTGCCTCAAGTGTGCCAATCCCCACAATAAACCCTCTCTTACATAACTATACCAATGTTTATCTATCATCTATCTATCTATCTATCTATCTATC
>LOJH01030745.1:0-14097 GCA_001685095.1 Ellobius talpinus | reverse complement strand
AAGAGCAGGCAATGCTCTTAACCACTGAGCCATCTCTCCAGCCCCCCCCTTTTTTTAAGGTAGACTCAGCCTGCTTGCGAGTGACCAAAAAGAGGATTAAAGAGCAGGGGGTCGGGGTGAGGGAACAGTTCAACACAGATTGTAAAATGAGGCCATATGTCCTGAACTGGTTCTTTCAGTATTACTTTGATTGTGACTAATATAAACAAATTATACAATTACCAGGGAAGTGAGGTCTGTCAGATTGTGGTTAAAGCCAACAGCTTTTGTCATGTATTCTATCTCTGGCTTTGGTAGACTTTGCCTTAGTCACTTAAGGGCCATTGAGGAAGCAGAGACTGATCTGGCTTATTGAGTCACTGTGTAGCAAATAGCTAGGAAAATGAGCCTCCTTTCAGAGACTGAGGAAGTGTTAGCCTTGTCTTTTGGGACATACTCTGAGCCAAGGGACCTGTTTTAAGGTCTTGACTCACTTAAATGACCAGCCTGTAGTCTGTCTATCTTCCTTCCTCCTCTTTTTGTTTTGTTTTTGTGACAAGGTCTCAACTGTGTAGCCCTTGGCTGTCCTGGAACTTGCTATGTAGACAAGGCTGGTTTTGTACTCCTAGAGAGCAGCCTGCCTCTGCCTCCCAAGTATTATTATTAAAGGCATGTGGTCTGCACACATAGAATGGTCTTCCTTTTGTCAAAATAATACATCTGCTTTTTTGGACTTAGCTGTAGGGCATTTATCATGTAATAACTTTCACAAAAGGACTCTTCATCAGTTGCTTTATAAAAAATGTTGGGATTGACAAGAAAGTGCCAGTCACCAGCTTTCCTGGTTTTGAACCACACAACCCAATACTGCCTGTGTTTCTGCTTCAGATCTCACTGTTTCATCAGGTTAAATTTTCCTACCTATATCTCCCATTTATTTAGACCTTCCTGGTCCACTTGTTCCTGTGTCCATCGTCTTTTTCATCTCTCCCTGGAGTTCTTGCATGTGTGCTGATCTTTGATAGAAGTTGACCTTATTACCAACATTCCACTTATGATAATTGCTGTCAGGAACCTATGCAACCAAGCCTCAGAGAGCCAGAGGCTTGATACAGATCTAGCTTGGACTAGGCATATGGTGAACTAGCAGAAGATGTGCATGGGTTGGAGTGTACATCTGAAATAAAATTGTAATGTCATTGTGTTTGTGTTAATACAAATGCTTAAACACATCACGAAAGAAGAGAGCAAAGAACATAGGCTGGGTATGGATTAGCAGTTGGAAAAGCTGGCCCAGTAACTAAATGGTAATAGCAGAAACAGCCCACACTTCACAAAGCTTTTCTGTATGCTTCTTATTCTTATCATTTCAGCATCCCTACAAAGAATAGATAGGCTTGCTGGACGGTGGTAGCACGTACCTTTAATCCCAGGAGTTAAAGGCAGGATCTCTGTGAGTTCGAGGCCAACCTGGTCTACAAGAACTAGTTCCAGGACAGTTAGGACTGTTTCACAAAGAAATCCTGTCTCAAAAAAACCAAAAAATAAATAAATTTAAAAAAAAGATAGGCTTGTACATCAGTTTGAAAAAATATAAATAAACAAAATGACCTCAAAACCAACTAGATGACAGTAAACTTAAGTTCTTAAATTTGAACCCTAGGTGCTTGACACCAGGCCCTAATGCCTCTGCCATACCTTGACTTGTTCTGTATGGGTAGAAGTGGACTGTGTGTATAGAATTTGCTTGGTGCCAGTTGGATTGGTTCTCTCGGCACAGATACTTACCACCATCTTCTTTCTTTACTCTAGTGCTGTGAATGTCCACTCAAGCTCTTTCCTGTCCTTTGGTTTAGGAGAAAGGATCCTGGGCTATGCTGAGGAGCCCTGCTATCTCTGGTTTGTCATGGAGTACTGTGAAGGTGGAGACCTCAATCAGTATGTCCTGTCCCGGAGACCAGACCCAGCCACCAACAAAAGCTTCATGCTACAGCTTACAAGCGCCATTGCCTTCCTGCACAAAAACCACATCGTGCACAGGGACTTAAAGCCAGACAACATCCTCATCACAGAACGGTCTGGCACCCCCATCCTCAAGGTAGCAGACTTTGGACTGAGCAAGGTCTGTGCAGGGCTGGCACCTCGAGGCAAAGAGGGCAATCAAGATAACAAAAATGTGAATGTGAATAAATACTGGCTGTCCTCAGCTTGTGGCTCAGACTTCTACATGGCTCCTGAAGTCTGGGAGGGACACTATACAGCCAAGGCAGACATCTTTGCCCTGGGCATTATCATCTGGGCAATGATAGAAAGAATTACTTTTATTGACTCTGAAACCAAGAAGGAGCTCCTGGGGACCTACATTAAACAAGGGACTGAGATCGTCCCTGTTGGTGAGGCGCTGCTAGAAAACCCAAAGATGGAGTTGCATATCCCCCAGAAACGTAGGACTTCCATGTCTGAGGGTGTGAAGCAGCTCTTGAAAGACATGTTAGCTGCTAACCCACAGGACCGACCTGATGCTTTTGAACTTGAAACCCGAATGGACCAGGTCACATGTGCTGCTTAACGCCAGGGCTGAACGTCTTGGGTGTTTTTAACTAGGTGAGTGCTTTTTTGTTATTGTGCAAACACACTCCCTGGGCTGGTTGTGTGTCCTGTACTGGGTTGGACCCTGGAGCTGTAGAGAAGATGCAAGGCCAGAAAGGAATAAGTCTTGTTGCTGCAGGTTGGCCCCCAAATCTTGGTGAGTGGAGATAATTCAGATTATTTGAGTGCAGAATGAGAAGTGAAATCTTTAAGAGGAAATTATATGAGGCAGAATTTCCCGAGATATTTAGAAACACCTTTTCTTTTTAGCAAATAATAAATTCTCCATGTAAAATGATGCTGAAAGGAATGCAGTTTTCAGAGAAGGAACTTTGTTCCACCTGTAGTTTTGCTGTTCATTTATCAGTTCTGTCCACATGGGACCTGATGCTGGAGGACTTGGAGAGAATAGGCCAGTTGGGTTCAATGTGGAATATAGATAATAGAGATGAAAGGACAGGGACCAGCTAGGATAAAGAACAGAGTATCCAGAGATGCTTCATTATTCTACCCAGAACAGTTAGACTAGACCAGAGGCTGAGGTGTGGACAAGACAGGGTATTAGAAATTGACCACCATATATGTGAGACATTACACATACTGTAAGTCATTTTTCCCATTTCCCATTAAATTAACGATAGGTCTATATCTTACCTGAGTTTCTCTGTCCCCTTGCCCTGGATTACCAAGATGACAAGTAGAAATAAGCTGTACTTAGAGTTTGCTGATGTCTTGAGATGCAGTAGTGGGGGGAGTGCTGGTTTCATCATCACAGGGATAGGCCAGCGGGCACAGGCTTCTCTGTTCCTCCATACCTCTGCAATGACTTGTACTGAGCCGAGCAGCTTGCACCTGTCTTGTTCTCAGTGGAGCTGGCTGGCTACTTATGTTTTCATTGTATTTCTTACCATAGCTTTCCATTTCCATCTTAGCCTTTGCATTTCAAAAAGACCTCTTAGAATTCAGATTTTTCCTTGTATAAGAGAAAGGTTGCATTGGGAAAAGGACCTGAATTTAGGTTAGGATTATGTATTGTCTCAAATGATATCTGGGCCCTTACTTGGATTAGCACAAGATTTGTACTGATTTACAGAGCAAAGTTTTATAGCTAAAGAGAAGATACTTCATCTAAAAGAAATAAGTGACCTTGAGAGGAAGGGGGGAAAGGTTAGGGACTTGTTTTTGGGTGTGTGTCTCAAGCTCTTTGGTGACTAGTCATTGCTATGTCGTCATGCCAATTTGACTGGCCTGTTTTGCCCTGTCCTAGCAGAACACTTTGAGTTGTGGGTCTGGTGCCTCGGGTTTCAGTCATGTTGTTGAGCCATATCTGCTTAGCTAGACACTCAGAGGCTAGAGCTAGAAAGGGCCCTCCACCTAGTTCCCCCTCCCATTGCCAGACTAATGCCAGTGTTGTTAATGAGAAACATTTTGCTAGCTACTGTTTCAGACATAAATGATACAATAATGGGCAAAACCAAAACTTAATACTTTCAAAGTTCACATTTCATTGTGAAAACGGGCTGTGAACACAGGTCTTCTGTTAGGAAAGGCTAAGTGCTGTGTATAGGTAGGGTGTTTTAGACAGACAAGATCAGGGCCACGCCCCCCACATTTCTTCTCCCCAACAGTGCCCTCTGAGCACATGAGAATAGTTGAGAGAGAGCATCTTGAAGACTTTGGGGGAGGGACTGTCTCAATGATAATTAGTATTATGCTGATCTGAAAATCGGATAGTGAGCTAGGAGAGGAGGATGTATGTACAAAAACAAAACGGAGTCAAGTAAGCATTTTGTAAGTCAGAAGAGGGTGATTGGCCCTGGAAGCTGTGTGGGCACCTGACCTAGGTGCTAGGACCCAAACTCAATTCCTTAGGAAGAGCAGCAAGTCACTTAACTATTGAATGATTGGATTAATAACAATATACCAGTTAAATATTGTCTTAGTTATGTTTTATGAAAGATAACTCTTTTCAAAAACTAAAGGTGACTAGCATGGTTTTTGCAAATCTGTTTAATTCTTGCCTTGATCATCTCATTGGCTTCTTCATTATAACATGGTATAGACAACTAACTCATCATGTAACTTCTGGAAAACTCCATGAAAAGTGGAAAACATAAATGCCGTCCTATTGTCCTTATGAAAAATACAGCTTCATAAATTCCCAGACTAGACGGCAGGCTGAGAAGCAGCAATGCAGATGGCTCTTGCTGAGGAATTTTGCTGTGAAGAGGAACTGAGAAGTGTGTGGTAGTTAGAACCCTACAGAGAAAGGAATTTGTTTGTCCCAAATGAAGTGACAGAACTTGAATACCCTGGTTTCTAGGTAACTTTCTGTTAGACTTGTTGTGGCTGGAGAATTTAAGTATACTTAACCCTAGTACCAACATGAAAAGATGTTATTCAACTGACACTCAGGTAGGTGCTGAATGAGGAGTTAATTGTTGCTGTTTCTGTAACAGTGAACAGAGGGAGAGACTGCCCTTTGGTCTGGAAAGGTAGAATTCCTATGGAGAGAAAATTGGCTGCAAATACTGTGGGGATTTAGTCTTTTTTTTCTATGGTTTATTGGCTATATGATCATCGGGCAGAGTATTTTGCCACTCTGGGCCTTGGTTTTATTACCCACAAAATGAAATTAACCATGCCTATTATAGGGGGTGCCCCAAACTAATTGTTTCAGTCAAACACTAGGTTTTAGGTGTGTACTCAGCTGAGGTGGAGGCTCGCTGGTGCTTAGTAGCTTTCTTCTGTAAGAACATTGGGTGGTTTGCCTTTACAACAAAGCCAGCTTGTCTTGTCGATTGTTCTAGAAAGGCACAATCTGTATTTAATGAGTGCTCAATAAGGCCGTCTTTCTCCCTTGTCACTTTTAGAAGAGTAATTTTAATGAATCCTATCAGCCTCAAGCCTTATCCCAAGCAGGAAGCCAGCCAAACTGATGTTCCTGGTGCCATCAACCACACTGTACCAGGGAAGGTGCTGTGATATGAGCACTGCTGTATTAATAACGAAGCCCATGGTCCAGTACACAAATGTTTTACTAGGGCCTTTTGAAGCCACACTCTGGGTGACATATATTTGGAATGGACAGCTAAAGCCTGCTGAAGGAAATCAGATACTGATGTGACCCAAGGTGCCTGTGAAGGGGTAGGGTCATAGAAAATATTCCTCACTCCGTCTGAGGTCTTGGTAGTTGCTAATATCAAAGAACTAGTCCTGGTTTTTGTTTTTTGAAGGTTATAGAGCTAATAAGGTGTATAGATTTTAACTCAAGTCTTAAGATATCTTCATAGTTGAATTCAGTGAATAATTTAGCATGGACCAGCCTGACTTTGGCTGTCTAGCTCTAAGCATTCTGAAGTGCAGGCAAGGGCAAGAGAACTTAGTAGTTTCCCCTTGGGAGGTAGTTTCTTCTGTGAGAGTTAGTGTCCTGGTCCAAGTCAGGCCTCAAGGAAAGGTGTGGTTGCTAAAGGGCCAACCAAGGCCTTTCTGTCCCAGAAGCTGATTTAGCCGTAGTCTCTGGAGCATTGAATTACACACACACACACACACACACACACACACACACACAGAGCCTGCCTGTGGGGTAGGGGTAGGAAGAGGGACTTGCTACTCTGGCAAAAGTAGATTATTGCCTCCATAAGAAGTATGAGGCATTTATTTAAGTAGAAAGAGGATTCATTGATTAACATTTTTTTCTCTTGGGGGTGGGATTCAGGCAAACTTGGAACTTGTCTTTTCTGTCTTAACCTCTTTTAAATCACTTTCTATATAGCAGGGGTAAGGGTTGTATCTTAACTGGGTCTCAGCACTTCACAGAGCTGTGCCAAGAGAAAACTTGGGGGGAAGTTGCCAATTTTAGTTCTTTTTTTTTGTTCCAGGAAATAGAACTTGCCTTTGACTGTGATACTTTGTGATTGCTTAGGTACCAATGGCACACACATGTCTCTTGGGGCCTTATCTTTCTAGGTGTTTTGGAGTTTTCCTTCCAGATGGGGAAGGCTGGTATCAGATCCAGGCAGCTTCCTGGGACATCCTGTTGCCCCCTCTTGATGGCTCCTGCTCTCAAACTGGAGGAAGCTGAGCTGTCAGCCCTGTAACGGGTTGTAGACCCACCTGGGTATCCTTTGTTCCTGAAAGCTAGATGGATGTGCGGGCATCTGGAAGGAACAGGCCTGCCCTGGGGCTGTTGGTAACAAGGCCCAGATGCTGCTCACATGGCCCTCTCTGGCATCCTTGATTCAATCCAGCAGAGATCTCATCCCTTGGGCAAATCTGAGGGACTCTGATAATCATCCAACTGCCAGCAAAGCTGCCCGAAGGTTTAGCTTTCTTCCAACTCCCATCTTTTGGGACTCCAGGGACATGAAGACCCTCCAACTGACTGAAGTAATAACTTCATGTTATCAATGAACCTTGCTTTGGGGAGGGGGGCTGTGAGTTAGGACCAATGGCCCTTCCTCTTCATCTATATCCCTGAATTAACTTATTCAGGGAGTAAGTTTTCATTGTTAGGTACTTACTGTTTTACATCATCTGTCTAGTTAGGTGCTTGTCTTCTTTCTGTACATGAGAGAGCAGCAGTTCATTGAGTCAGAATCTGATACAATGTGTGTGGTTGGAGGTTCCATCCTTCCATTCTTCAGTCTCTTGAAAACCACGTTTGTGTGGGTTCATGCTGTGAAGGAGATAGTGGGAAGCACTGAACTGAGAGCCCTGCTCTTGGGTCTGCACACCACAGCAGGATGACCAGCCCAGCCATTGTGTTAGGTGATATCTGCCTGTGTACAGATTTCTTCAGGTTACTCTGACACTGCCCTAGACATTGGCAGGGGTGGCAGGCTAAGATAGAGACACCCATATAACCAAGGAGGGTTCTCATTTAAGTAGTGCAGTAGCCCCTTGAGAAAAGAATCCTGGCTGAAGCCTATTCCCAAGATTCAGCCAGAGATTTCAGGTAGCCAAGGACCCAAAGCAGAACGGCAGTGTTAATAATTCTCAGCTACAGACAAATCTCCCAACTCTATCAAATCCCCACTGAAGCTTCGTGTGCCATTTTTATCTGCTCTGATGGGTGGGGCTGCCTGCAGCCCTGTGTTGAAAGATTATGGGGCCAAGTCAGGTTTGGTAGGGGAGCCATCTTAGTACCTGGCAGGCAATTGCCCATTGGTGACATTGGTCATTTAGAATTCAGTGTTGTCTCCTGAGAGCTTGCAGTTTAGCTGTAGATGATGGCTCTGGAAAGCAGGGAAGCCTTTGTGAGAAATCTTAGGGCTGGTTCTTGAGGGAGTTTGGGAATGTCTTATCAGAGTTGGATGCGAAGCGATCTCTTGGGTATGTCCAGAGGAGGCTTTGCTCACTCAGGATACGCTGCTGTGGAAGGAAGGTGCAGTTCCCAAGCGGTGATGCATGGGTTCAGGCCCAGGGAGAGGACCCAAGATTTTGTCTTGACAAAGTGGGTAAGAGCAGATAAGTTGCCAGCCCCTCTTTATTTTACCTAATACCTCATGATATTCCAAATCAGATGAAATAGAGATCTCTTTTAGCATTTCTAGGGCTCAGAGGCATGGCAGGTCTTAAAAATGCCAACCAAGTTTAAAATAAATCAATACTATAAAACACTGCTGTGAATTTCCCAACTTTAACGGAATTTCGCTTTCAGTAAGAGGTGCCAGGGGAAAGCTGTAACTCAGCCTGCAACATAAACAGGTCAGAAAGAATTCTGTATTTTGTTTCTTTGTTAAAGAAAATGATGTTTAGAGGCTTGGGAAGAATGTATTAGAACCACCCAGGTACCCCATAAGGCATAGTAAGGAAGATAGGAATGCTTTGTTTTCTGGCTACAAAATTAATCTTGATTTGAAGCTGGGTGAAGGAGTCTTGTGAATGATGGCTGGATTTTTTTAGTTTGTTTTCTGAGCTCAGAGGCGTGGTACTATAACAGTGATGGGAGAAACAGATTGCCTATATATCATGTTGGGTTTTAGTATTTATCATATTGTCCAGTAAGTAAAGCTACCAAAATGATGTAAGTCTACTGGTTGATTGTGCATCTCTGTCCATTCTCTGGGGAAAGGGACACCTTTAGGAACCAAATAGAGCTGGTGCCCCTTTGCTTTTCCTTTTCGACTTTTTGGACATGCCTAAGACATGCCCTTCTAGAAAGCTGAAGTCTAGGACAAGCCTCAGGCGTTTAGGGGTATGCTGCTGTGAGATCCTGGCAGACTGCACAGACACTGCCAGCAGGACCCAGCCCCTTGTACCAGACATAAAGAAAACTGGAAGTCACAAGTAAGGACTCACTCGTTTGTTGTTAGTAACCAGATTGCCTGTTTGGATCCTGTAAATGTTTGGAAGGAATTCTTGGCTTGCATGGGGCAGCAGAAATGGGTGTGAAAACTACCACACCCCAGACAAACAGGGTGACATTTTACCTTTATACTTGTTCTGGGGTTTAAGCCAAGTACCTAAAGTGAAGTACAGCTGTCATCACTGACACAGTCCAGATGTCCTCCTCCCTCCCCAGACCTTCTCAGGGCCGAGATTCATTCTAGTGTGGTATAAAAAGCCTTTGGAGAGCACACAGCTCCTTCCCACTGTTACAGAAAACCGGAACTCCACTTGCCCACCTACTTGTAGAGATGAGATGGGGTTGGTGCTGTGGGAAGACTAAACAGGAGTCTTCTGCAACCCCATTCCTTGACCTTGAGTTAATGGAGCTATGGTGGAAGGTGATTCCAATTTACAGTTCTTGCCACTGCTAGGATGCCATAATTATGCAAGGAGTTTCCTACTAATCAGATTATAATTCTGATCAAATAGAGAGCTTCAAGCCGTTATCACAGTCCTCTCAGCTGTCTTTAGGACACTTAAGTACAATTATCAAAAGCATAGGGGTACCTCCTCTAGCTGGTGAAGAAGAGGCATCTTTCTGTCCTTTCAGTATCTTTTCACTCCTTGGTTTGAATGATACACGATACAAAGGAGAGGCAGGACTTGGCGGTAGAACCCAGGAACCCCTAGGTCTTTTTCTTTGCACTCATGAGCAAATGCATACTCATGGTCCTGCATTTTATTGTTTGCTTTTGCAGAGGAGCAGGCCTGGGACAAGCTCACTTCTTTATCATCACCTTACTGAGCTTGCCTACTCAGTATTCCTTTGTGTCCTTGGTATTGCTGTCCCTTCTCCAGGTTCTCACTTCCATTCCAGACAGGAAGTGATTGAGCCCTGACAAGGTCTAGAGCTCCAGCCCAGGCCCTCCTCCATCAAACTCCCCAGGAGAGGCCAGGTAGTCAACCCCAGGGGGATCCTGAGTCCACTCAAGGCTCAGAGAAAGGGGTGCTGTCTTTTGTTGAGATAAGTGACAGCAACATTTGGGACTCACTAGTCTAGCTGTACTTGGAGAATGCAAAGTGAGCATTGTGCAAACCAGGAATCTAAAGAGCTATCCTTGAGCCACCAGGGGCTTTGTCAACCTAAAGAAGAGGAACTTCGTCTTGCAAATAAGGTGGGGCTTGAGAGTGGGTGGAACAGTGCCTGTAGCATTTTAGGAGGGTGGGTCAGACCTCGGAAAGAGCTCCAGTAGCATACCTGGCAAGTGAAGCTACACAGTTCGCTAACCATGTCTAAGCGTGGAAGCTTGCTTGCACAGTAGTGGCATTTAGGGACATGCTAGGGAATCTTCATTTAGACCACACTCCACTTGCTGTGTCAGTGGCTTTGGGCAGCTCCTTTCTCTGTGCTGGTTCCCTGTGTGAAATGCAGCCTGGTGCTCACAGTGGTCTCCATCACAGTTCAGCAGCAAAACCTCACAGTGGCAGTGCCACATTTTACCCCTGCTGTGGTATTTGTTTTTGCAAAACCTTCACAGGCTGCCCTTGAGCTTCATTTTCTCTCTTCCTAATGATGTATGGAGACTTTTTCCCCAAGAAAGCCATAGACTCCTTAGAAAGAGCCCCAAGAGTTTCCCTTGGCATGCCTGGCTTTGAGCTGCAACTGGAAGACCATATGGTCTTTCTTTTAGACCATACCATTCTGGCCTTGGGTCTTTCTTTTTATAACCACAAATTACACTGTCACCACATGGAAGAGTGACCTCTCACCTTTAGTGACAAGGAGTTAGGTGACTTCCTAGTGGGAAAGTGTTCTTTGGGGAAATCCCAGGATCCCAGACTTTCCCCTGGATCCCTTTTTCTGCCAATCATAGCCACTATAGTTGAACCTGGTTCTGTGGGGCCCAACTGAGGCAGTTGGTAGTTTTTATTTCAGCCCCACACTTAAAAAGCTTGAGGGAAGGGTATTATATCTACCTATCTAACTGCTGATTTTATTAGTTGTTTCTAGGAACAAAAAATTGTCTCTCCGTTAGTCTTATTACATTTAGGGACCTGCTTACTAGCTAAAGTGCTGAAGGAAAACACTAGCCCCAGCCCCAAGACCTATTGAGTTAGGCAAGGCCAGATTAGAGGTCTCAATGAGTCCAAGTTCTCAAGCACATACAGGATGACTCAGCGGGTAGCTCTGCCTACTGTTAGGTCACCATGGAGCCTTTTAAATCTAGATTCGTCCATTATGGCCAGTGATTTCTTCTTTTTATACATTTGGTGAACTTTTTTAATATTAATTTTGGCAGCACACTTTAAGGAATCAGATGGCCTAAAATAGTATTGTCAGTAGTACAGTCAATGTGACCACTGCCTTATTATGACGCAGTCTTCATGTGTAAGAGCTCCCTGATTGTGTAGTTGCCATAGACTCACTTAGTGCCCCTGCGGAGCCTTCTGACACAGTAGAGGAAAAGCTGATGTGTTTCCAACAGCATGCTATCCTGGCTTTAAATTCTGTTCGTGTCCTTTCTCTCATTGACTCCTGCCCTGACGTCTATTGGGCCTGGCAGCTGTGCTTCAAAACTGTGTTTCTTAGGGAGTAAGGTAGCTATGGAACCAGCTTCAGATGATAGGAGATAGAGCCCATGTCTCTCAATGGTGTCATACCCGTTAAGAAGGGTCTCAGGTTCTGCTTGAAGACTTCAGAGAAAAGCAAAGGCTCTGGCATGTTGAGTTGAGACTGGCCTCACCATTTCTCACTGACATGCTTCCTCAGCATCTCAACCGTGCAGATTGTACTGTTTACCTCCAGAGCCATGGACAGTTCCTTTTGAAAGGCTGCCTCTGGTTAGTTTTGTCTGCATAAGTCAGGCTCCTGGCTGTCATTATCCATTGGGTCATGGATTTGTCTGAGGATCTGAGTAGTGATAAGTCTTCCAGAAAACTGCATATGACTTACACTGTGAAAGTTTGAGGCCCTTCGGGATTCTAGAACTTGTGCTACATTCCTGAGATTAGAAGGGCCTTGGATTAAAAATCCCCTCCCTGTTGTCAAGTTCTTCATTGAGCACTTGGGAAAGCAATGGAGTCTCTAGAGAGAAAAGCTGTGACACTGGAAGCCAGGCCCCTTTTCTCTCCTGTCACCCTGTAGAGATGTCTCTCCTCTGCTGCTTCTCAATAGGCCTCCACAGCTAAGTGCAAGACTTAATGTACTGCTACAGCCTAGGTGGTACTGTGGAGGCCACATCCCTCTGAACAGGGTGTGTGGGATCTAGAAGACGGGAGAAAGCTGCCTCTGTCCATAGCCACCCCTCTGATATCGTGGATTACGAATGTGGAGTTGGAGTCCTTCTAGCAGTGCCAGAGCTCTGTCATTACCTCCTGAGCTACCTGCTAGCCTGGGCAAGTAAGCTATTTCAAAAACGAATTACTATTTATTTATTTGCCATCTTACAGATAGATAGTTGCCAGCTTCTAATTTTGCTCTTGTCATGAACTATGTACTATGCCTGATACAGGCTCCAGGGACAAAGGCTGAAACCACCTGTCTCTCAGCTTTGCCACACTGGGTTCCAGGAGCTCTTTCCACTTGAGCGTTGTGTGGAATCTGCTTTCTCTTTGAAGGGATTTCTCCTGATGAGAAGTTGGAAAGAAAAGGTGGAGCCAGGAGCCTCTTTCTATAAGCAGTAGACTGTCTGAATGTTAGAAAAATCCGTGGTCTCCATACGCTGTTTCTCCTGTTCAGCTCTGATGGTGGGAGAGCCAAGGAATGGTTTAGTTTGGTTCCAGAGTAGCTCAGGCATCAGGGTTGGGCACAGTCCCAGCTCTGTCCCTCACCAGATGTCAGAGCATGGAGAAGTAGCCCAACCATCATAGGTGTTTAATAATAAGCTTTAATAAGCTTTCCTCCGTGCCCTAACTGCTCAGATGTTTGCTGTGCATGTAAGCACTGGGCAGTGGGCTAGGAGCTTAGTCACAGGCAGAAGTTCTTATAACCGTATTTTCCCCTTAAAATGCTGTCCTGTTGAATGTATCTTAGAAGTTCATAAATTAGTTTTATATTGCCATGTATACTAATTTGAAAGTTTCTGTCAGCCATTCAGTATATGAGCTTGTAGCATCCATCACCACTTGGTAATTTGATAGCCCTAAGGAAATTGGCAGACTCTCGTCTAAGGGATTGTGAGGTAGTAGAGGCTGACTGTCAGGCCTGGTGGCTCACCGCAAAGCAGCATCCTTGCAAAGATTGTTCTTTGGACATGCTTTCTGGGAGGAGGAACAGAGAGGGACCCGGAAGGCTCAGTGATAGCTAGATGAGGAAGGAAGCAGAAGAGTGGGAGCTAAAGCCTAAAACAGAAAGAAGACTCTCACCTCAAGGGAAGGCTGACTCCATACCAAGTTGTCTTTGCTTTAACAAAATGACTATTGGGAAACTTGGCATGGTAGTGCCTGCCTGTAATTCTAGCACTGAAGAGGCAGGAGGATTGTCTCTGGGATCATTATGGCAGAGATGTATATGCTCTGAACAGAGCTCACCACCGTTAATTCTCTCACCAATATAGAAGATATAAGATAGTTCCTGATTTAAGCCTTGATGAGTGAATTCCAGGCTAGTCATGATGACTCTTACCTGTAATCCCAGCACTCAGGGAGGATAAGGTGAGAGGATTGTCTTGACCTAGAGACCAGCCTGAGTCTAACCCAGAATGAGGTCCTGTTTCAACAAAACAAAAAAGTTAAGTTCTAGGTATTCCGGTCTGATGCCCTAAGAGCCAAAATGACTATTAATGCTTGAAAGCATGGTAGTTTGAGAGCCCGCTCCGCCAGCTGAGCAATGAATAGGCGGGTATGAGTAGACAAAATGGACCACTGGCAGTCTATTGGAGTTCCCACTCCCCACAGCAGAGTGCAAATTGTACCGTCTGCATTTCCAAAAGAAGGGAGAGAGGGAGGCAGCGATCATGACTGACGAGGAGGTAGAAGCCAGCTTTAAACCCTTAGGTGTTTCCTGTAAAGCCTGTGCCTTTCCTTCATGGAGTCTGGGAATGAGAAAGCTGTATTTCACGCACCGTGTTTTTAAACATATTTCTTAAGATAATGCAATTTATTAATAAATTAGGGGACAGTGGAGTGGTCAGTTCTTTTTTTATATTTATTTATTATGTATGCAATATTCTGTCTGTGTGTATGTCTGCAGGCCAG
>LOJH01030744.1:784-11052 GCA_001685095.1 Ellobius talpinus | reverse complement strand
CATGCGGGTCAAGGCTGATCATGGTAGCCAGGGCCAAAGGTGAATCCTGAGCCACAGCAAGGACAATGGGAAGGAACACCTTGGAGGCTCTGTTGGTGGACAGATCATTTATTTGGAGGGGACAGTTGTATCCCAAGAAGAATGACCAGTTGTATCCATGTGGCATGTCATTGGCTGGAGCAAGAACATGGAACGTGCATCATTTGTATACTAGGGAATAGCAGCAGCCAGGGGAAGGAAGCTTGCAAGGTCATGTAGAAAAGAAAGGAAGTCCAGCACAGGATGTTTCAGTAGTTAGATAAGCAGCAACCAAACCCCATAGCCTTGGAGACCTGTGAGCTTCTCAGCTGCTACTCGCATTGGGGCACATCCATGCTTGGGGAAGCCTAACCGCTGGCATCTGATGGTGCCTGAGCAAGGTTGGGGAGCAGCCACACAACTGCTACTCTTAGGATGAGACAATCCAGGATTAGCATCAGCAGAGGGGCAACCCTCATACACATGATAGGGCATAAAAGAACTTCATGACAAACAACCATGACTTTTGTAACAGTAGTAGGCTCCAGGAGCCAAGAGAGACAGGGAGACAGGCTCCAGTGAGAGATTGAGCAGGCAACATAAAGCGGCACTTACTGGAGTAGACAAGGGGAGGTGAATGGTTAGAGTAGGTGGATGGAAGTGGCTGAAGAGGCAAATGCTAATAACATTTGGAGTTAAATGTAGTTTGTGGCAAGAGCCTACAGAGGCGCTAGTGAGGGTTGAAATCAGTTGTTTGGTTCTATTAGAGGTGACGGGGCCTTTTTTGGGGGCCCATATACCTCCCAGGTTTCAGGCACTAAAATAGAAATGATGGCTAGAGAAATTACCAAACTAGGCCACTCCATAGGTAGAAGGAAAATCTTATTGGGGATCAACTGCCAATGCCATGTCTGGGGCAGAAGGTTATGGACAGAAGACAGAGAGTTGCAAAATGGTGGGAAAACAAGCAGATTGTGTACGATGGTCATCAGGGTGGGGAACTGAGCTGATACAGGTTGTTCAGCTTGACTGGGAGCTATGTGTTCTTGCCTGAAGTAGTGGTCTTTGGAAGTAAGGAGGGTTCCTGTAGGATTAAGGGTGATCCCTGGTAGACAAAAACCTACCTTAGGAAATCTGCTTTTTTGGCAAACAGAAAGCCAACTTAAAGCAAATTTAACCCATAACCATTCTTCTCTTTACTCAGTTAAAATCTTTCTCTTTAGGATAATGTCACCCACACTGACATTTGGGAAAGAGGAGGCTTGGGACCAGTGGGGTACAGTGAGAAGCTATAGGTGCTGAAGACAGAATATAAAGATACTAACTCTATGATAATTACAGGTTTGATAAGTACAAATTGAGCATTTATAATATGGGATTTAGAGTGCTCATCAACCCAAAACTATTTGAGTGCCTACAGGAAACTCCAAGTAGAGGTTCTGCACTTAGCTCATGTGATAGGTCACAGCCACGATGTACAGCATTAAACACTGCACAAAATTTGATACTGTGGCTGACACCTACAATTTTGCACATAAGAGTGACTGTAGCTATGGGATCAAAAATTTAAAGCTAACCTAATCTTTTACACAATGAATTCTTGGGCAGCTAAGACTATGACCAAGGTGCCGATTCAAAACAACTAACAGTGTAACTCAGTAAACAGAAGAAAAATTGTCCTGCTCAAGACAATTTCAAGGCAGCTATGGTCTAATCTCATGTGCTACTCCATCAGGGACTTCAGATTAACCCTATATTTTCCCATTGCCCAGAGACTGGCAACAAATGATACAACTAACTCTCCTAGAACTTGACCATTATCTCAATTTTCTCAGGGTCCACTAGACATGTCATTGCTCCCCAGACAACAGGAATGAATGAAGAGAACATGATGCCCATATTCCCAAGAGGTGGGGTGGGTAGCTTTTTGTCATTCAGTAGGTTATTTGTCATCATTTAGGGAGGTTGGTTACAAGATGTTATTGGTAGTGGTCAGGCAAAAGGCAAAACAAAGGAGATTAGATTCAAGGATCTCATTCTGAAAAGAAAAGGGGAATATAGAAATGATAGGATAAAAGGGTAGATTATTGAATCTACTTTTAAACTAAAAAGACAACTATTAATCTTAAATATTTTACATTGGTCTGGATTTTTGCATATTGATACATATTTAAGGTAATTTTTGTAGAACATACTGAACACATGCTTTTACTCTTGTGTAAGGTATTACCTATGCAGCTCATTTAACAATGTTATATAAATTTCTAGTCCTTGAAGATTATTATGACAAACTATTTAGGATAACAAAGAAATGCAGGTTAGTAGTTATCCATGTCTAACCATCAAACATTCACGTTAGGTATGTTTTCAAGGTCAAATAGAGATACATTTTAGATAGATAAATGGTTTTCAAACACTTCAAAGACCTTCAAAATTTTGCATTTAAAATGTTTTGTCAATATAGGACTTCTCATGACAATGAGACACATCTGCTCCTGGTGGCACCAATCTACATCAAAACAGGATGATGGGCATTGAAAAACCTTCATATGGAGTTTGCATTCTCTGTGGCCAAACCTAGCCATTTAGGCAAGAAACTGCTCTATTGTCCAAAATGGTCAAGTGGGGCACAAAGGAAAGTGACTGACAAACCTTGACAAGACAGGATAAGATAGTTCTCCAAATATTCCCTGCTTCTCAGAAAAGTCTGCTAGATATCCTAGGTCTGTAGGCCAAAGATGGATGCCCCAACATTGCAGATGAACCTTGGGTAACTGTCCAGACAGCTAGATGTCTATCATTTCTAATAGGTTTGGAAGCGGCTTGCACTTCACTTCCTGTTTGCGAAGGTAATATTACATCCTTCTGGGGTGTTTGATGGAGTTGAAGACTAGGCAGCTATAGTTGTAGTTTTCCTTAGTTATGATAGAAGGTTAATTAGGTACAGAACTTAGGACTCATCAAGCTAGAATAAGTAATGGAGTATTTTCACCAAATATGCCAAATATAAATAGATTGTACATTGAAAATACAGTTCTTTTCTGATAATTCTTATTACGTTTAGGTTTAGTATTCTAGAGTTAAAACCTTTCTTTTTTATTTAGACAAAAGTGGAAAATGTTATGGAATAATCTTTTTGTACACTGTGAAGAAGTGTCACACTGATTGGTTTAATGAAAAGCTAAATGACCAACAGCTAGACAGGATTTTCTGGGCAGTGAGAATGCTGGGAAGAAAAGGGGCATAGTCTCAAGGATATGCCAAAGGAGCACAGCAAGCAGCACAGGCAGTACAAAGTAAAGATAACCCAGTCACATAAAAGAAGCAGATTAAAAGAAATGGATTAATTTTAGTTATAGAGCTAGTTAGAAAGAAGACTAAGTTATTGTTCAAGGTTTCATAATTACTAACTTTCCATGTGATTATTTGGGAGCCAGCAGGAGGGATAGAAAAATCCACTTACACATTTTCATTCAAGAACATCTTATTTACTCAGATCTAAAAAATTCAAAATACAAAGTCCCCATGTACTCCAGAATTTCAAAGAAGAAACACAGCCTGCATGGTGTGTCAGATGATGTTTGCTCTCCTCTAGTGAGATGGATACCATTTAGGTTTAAATAACTGTCTTTTAGAGATCATAAAACAACCCGTAAGGCTCACTTGTCCAAGGGCAGATAACTTCCTGGAATGCTGCGGCTATTGTTCATAGATAACAGTGTGTTTTTAGTTCTGAAAACAAGCTTAGTTGCCCCAAGGTGCACAGGATATGTGCTTGGTTACAGGTAAGCAGGAGGTACATCTGGATGTATGATTTTCTCTTATTTCAGGAAGGCAGGAAGTAAGTAATCTTGTGAGTTTTGCCTTTATAACACCCTGACTCATGTAATTCTGTGACATACTCTGGGAATCCTGAGTCTCAGGTATGGACCTAGCCAGTGTCCATAGTCCTGGCCAGTATTTAATAAAACATCTTTTATTTGTAAAAATTTATTCATGGTCAAACTGGTAAATCTCTGAATGATCTGGACCTATAACACCAGAGAGTCAATGTTTATTTTATAAGAAAATTGGGCAATCATGTTTATTTAATGCCTTTCTGGAAAGTCACATGGGTCATTTTCCTATTTATTTTTAGCAGTTCCACATACAGCAGGGGTGGAGTGGTCAGAGACACCCATAAACAGCAATGCTGATATCCCAGAGAAGCATAGCCTCCAGGTTGATTTTACTTTAAAGCAGTAAGTAGGGAGAAGGGGGCCGAGAAAAGAGAGGCAGAGAGAGAGAGAAAGAAAAACACAGAGAGGGTGGGGGCAGGAGAGGAGCCAGGGCAGCAGCTTCCTCTTCAGGAGAGAGATGGAAAAGGAGCTCAGGTTGGAAGGGGAAGGAAGATCCCCTTGCATCCCCTTGACTCTGCAGATGGGGGAGGGAGTGGGCGGGGCTTGTCTCTTAAAGGGACACAACAGACCATCACAACTTCCATATCTGTTTGTCATTGTGTATTATCCTTCATATTCACCCTTCTCTCCTCCTGTTTATCTCCATATTGTCCACAAACAAGTCCCCTCTTTTCACCAGTCTCAATGTCGTTACATGAGCGTCTCCCTCCAAGTAATAAGCAAGACAGAAACTACAGCATATGAGCATGTAAGCAATGCCACAACCCAAGAGCCCCGGGGTCTCCGCAGTGGGTCTTTCCCTTCTATTTCAGGAAGTGCTTGTCGTTCTTATTCAAAGAATGCAGTGAGAATTATTACTCATTCCAACTTTATGCCTGATATAGCAGCCTGACTTCACAGACCAGGGCCTCCTGGACTTGTGGGTATTTAACTGAACCCCAGGGCCTCAGATACAACATCATGGGAAATCCATAGCTCTTCTCATCAAGTCTGAATGTGAGATTTAAAAGGGATGTACGGGGAAGATCCTATTTGTTTTATAATCATGGACCACTCAGGCCATAAGAGAATCCAATTTAATATCTAATGCTAGCATTTGAATTAAAATACGCAGACTCTGAGGACTAGACAGGAAAGTGACATTCAAGGTTACACATGGAAAAACAGTAGCTGATTCCACTTTTCTGCACTTCCTCTTCTGGAAGGCTCCACTGCCCAACCTGGGTCTGGAAAATAACTGTCGCCCATCCTTTAGCACGTAGTGCTGTTGTGCTGCCCTCTGGTGACAACAATTGTTCATTACAGCTGGAGGGTTTGGCCCTAGCTGACTCTTCCATGGATTCGCAGTGTCTGCAAATACCGACATCTCAAATATGCTACCGGTTCTCTAGACATTTCAGTTTTAGCTGTAAAATATGTAGACACTATTCTCGTCCTTGTAGAGGTTTTTTTTCTTAGTACAAAGAGGCACGATAGTAAACATGGGGTATAATATTTGAGTGATTGGGAGGTAATCCAGAGAGAACACATTTGTGTGAATGAAGTTACAACTTTCAGTATTTGGGTCATGAATTGGGGTCGCCGAGATGACAACATGTTGAGATGACTTCAAGATGTGAGAGGGTAAGCTGCACTGGTGTTCAGGAAAAAATGGCCTAACAAGGATATGTGAGGGTGACAGAAGTCACATTAGGGCACAGCAGTGCATCAGGGATCCCCTGAGCGAGTGGAAAGATGAGGAACACAATGTGTAAAGGTGGGGAGAGGAACACCTGGTGGGCCAGGGGGAGGGTAGCGGCGTACCACGAGACTGCTGCAGTGGCCGAGGCAGCGTGACTGAGGTGCGCCCTCTCTGCTCACATGTTGCTCCTAACATATTTTGTGTGTTTGTCACAGGGATGTCACTTTCAATGCTGCTCCTAGTATATGGTCAGAGACCTGCTCCCTGCATCTCTCACACATACATATTGTTCTTAGTCAGGGCATAAAATATTCCAAAAAAAGTAATAGGAAATATGGTACATCAAAGCCGAGAATTCAGCTGAGCTTCTCGGAGTTAATTACATGGGAAGTTCAAAGTATAGTAAGAATGATTACAATGTTTTGTTTATAAATTAGTTTACTTGGAGCTGGTTGAATAGAGAGAGAATGTAAGCAGAATGAGTGCATAGTTCTCAAGGCAGTTACCTTGGTCACAGGTTGGGTGAAAGTTTTATTTGTGCATGCACATGGAGGTTGGAAAAGGGCACTGAATTTCCCTGAGGAGCTGGCTTTGACCTACCTGATGTGGCTACTGGGAACTGAACTGGAATCTACTGCAAGAAAAACACTCAGTCATGACTGCTGAGCCAATCTCTGAAGACAATCCTTAATTATGAATAATGACTTCACTGGGAGTGTGTTTATGAGTGCAATGACCATGGCATGTCCTGACGATAGTATTTCAGAGAACTGCTTCCCACTCTCTGACTCCTTCATTCTTTCTGCTCCATCTTCCACAATGCTATTTGAGCCTTGGCTGAGAGGTGGAGGGTGTTTTGTATATAAGTCTCATTTAGGGCTGACCACTCAATAGTTATCTTTTAATCCTTTTACTAACTGTCTCCATATTGACTGCTGCCAAGTACAAAAAGCAACTTCTCTGGCCGAAGTCGAAGAACACCATAGATCTACGTGTATACACATAAATCAACAGTGAGAGGTCCTCTGTTCCCATTTATAAGAACTATGGTCTTTCCAGTTATGGCCTTTCAACCAGGTTTAAAGTACCACGCATGAATTCCCTCCTCTGGAGAAGTTCTCAAATTTAATCAGAATTCGATTGCTACTCTAACTGCCATGCTACTACCATAACACCTGTGAGTACATTTTGCCTGGCAGATAAACATTACCGCATGCAAGACCCAGTGCTGGGTATGGCCATTGACACCTTTTCTGTTCCAGCAACCTAAAAAGCAACTTCAGGCCCATTAAAAACCAATCTGTGTCCTGACACAAAGGTGTGTAGCATCTTCAAAATAGGGTTTTACTGAGAGCAACTGAGAGTTGTAATGGTAACCTCTATTGTTCTAGGAGCATCCAAATGGCGACCATTCTGACTGCAGTAAGGTGAAATCATAAAATAATTACAATCTACATTTCTCTGATGGCCAACTGAAAAAGTTTTAAACTGCTTGCTAGCCAATTGTATTTCTTTTTTTGGGGGGGGGAGATCTTTCTGTTTAGTTCCATAAAACATTTTTAAATTTAAGTTAATTTAAGTTGTTCATTATTGCTGATGTTTAGTTTTTTTTGAGTTCTTTGTGTATTCTAGATGCCAATCCTCTGGAAGATGTATAGCTGAAAAAGACTTTATCCCTTTCTTTGGCCTGCCTTTTCACTAACTGAACGTTTCTTTCTCTGTGTAGGAGCTTTTTAAGGTTCTGTATATTGATTGTTGCTCCTATTTTCTGTGCTGCTTGAGTTCTGTTAAGCAAGTCCTTACACTTAAACTTAGGTTCTTAGGTTTAAGTATGCTTATTGGCAGAGGCTGATAGTTCATTTCTTGACCTCCTTGATTCAAAATAATCACACAGAAACTATATTATTCTCAATACTGTTTGGCCAACAGCTTAAGTGTATTTCTGGCTAACTCTGATATCTTAAAATAACCCATTTCTATTAATCTGTGTATCGCTATGTGGCCGTGGCTTACTGGTAAGTTTCCAATGGGTTCCATGAGAGGAGTCTGTCTCCTGTGGGGCTGCATGGCTTCTCTTTGACTCTGCCTACTTTCTTTCAGCATTCAGTTTAGTTTTTCTACCTAGTTCCACTCTTCCCCATTACAAGTCAAAGCAGCTTCTTTATTCATTATCCAATAAAAGCAACACATATACAGAAGGACTTCCCAAACCATTTTCTCCTATTTCCTTTAGCAATTTTAGGGTGTCAAATCTTACAGTAAGCTTCTAGATCTATTTGGAATTGAGTTTCGTGTATGGTGAGAAATAGAGATCTAGTATCATTTTTCTGAATGTTAAAATAGTTTTTCCAGCACCATTTGTGGGTGAGGAGGTCTTTATTTTCTTCATCGTATATTTTTGGCATCTCTGTAAAAATCAGGTAGCTGTGGCTGAGTGGCCTTATATGGGGGTCCTCTATTTTATTCCATCTATCTACTTATGTGCACTTGTTATAGTGTCATGCTGTTTTTATTGATGCAGTTCTTTAGTATAATTTGAAATCAAGTATGATGAATTTTACCACAGTCTTTTAATGTAGTAATGGGAGGTGTTTCAGTGGAGTCTTCTGGGTCTCTTATTATGGTGATTTGAATGAGAATGACCCTATGGGCTCATCTGTTTGAAGAGTTTGTCTCCAGTTAGTAGAACTCTTTGGGAAGGATGAGTAATTGTGGCCTTGTTGAAGGAGGTGTGTCACTGGGAGCAGGCTTTGTACTCTTGCTGCCTCCTCGTTATGGATCAAGATATGAGCTCTTTGTTGTTCCTATTGTCATTCCTTTGCTCCTTCATCAAAGACTCTAGCTTGCTGAAACTGCAAGCTCAATTAAATGCTTTCTTTTATGGATTGCATTGCACATGACATTCTATTCCAGCAACTTAAAAATAACTAAGAAACATCATATCAGCTGCACATAGGCATATTTTGTCTTCTTCTTTTATTTGTACACCTGCTATTCTTTCTCTTGACTTATTGCATTAGCTAAGACATTAGGCACCAAACTGAAAAGAAGGGGAAAGAGTTAACACACTTTTCTTGTTCCTGATCTGAATGGGAATTATTTGAAGTTTTTTCTTTTTTCATTTAACATGATGCTGGCTATATATGTTACATATGTAGGTATATATGTACATAAATATCATGCGCATATGTGTACATATATGCATATATGTACCCACACATATATAATATATCATCTACTATCAAATATATCTTTATTTTTGTCATATATTTTCTGCAATTTGAACATGATACATTTTGGTATAGTGTCTTTGTTACTTTTCTTTTTCTGTGACAAAGCATCATGGCCAAGGTGTTTATATAAAAGAAACCACTTTATTTAGGTCTTGCCTAGAGTTCAGAGAGGTAGAGTCTGTGACTATCATGGCAGGGAGTATGGCAGCAGTCAGGCAGACATGATTTGAGTAGTAGCTCGAAGCTTACATGTTGAGGTAATAACCAAGAGACAGGCAGAGAGAAGGGGAGGAGAGGAGGAGGAGGAGAAAGTGGAGGAAGAGGAGAGAGAGAGAGAAACTGGGAATGGTATGAGCCTTTGAAACCTCAAAGCCCACCCCAGTGACACACCGTCTCCACCAGTGCCACAATTCCTAATCCTTCTCAGAGAGTTCTACTAAGTGGAGACAAATTATTTAAACCTGTGAGCCTATGAGGGCCATTCTCATTCAAACCACTGCCACGTGGCAATACACAGATTAATAGAAATGGGTTAAAGATGTAAGAGTTAGCCAATAAGAAATTAGAGCTAATGTGCCAAGCAGCGATTTAATTAATACAGTTTCTTTGTGATTATTTTGGATCTGAGTAGCAGAAACAAGCAAATGGCCTCCTCACGACAAAGCCCAGACTAGTCTCTAACCTGTGATATTCCTGTTTTAAGTTTCTGATTGGGGGGCATGACAGACATGCACCTCCACAACACCCTTCTATTAACTTATGTTAGCTTGTTTCTTTATTTATTTTTGTACAAGTGCTTTTCTATCTCAGTTTTGCTTTGACCATTTGATTGCCTCAAGTTCTTTTTCACATCTTTATGTTCAGCAATCTCTTTTTTCACGGGTTAAGAATTTTTTTATGTTTTTCTATTCTGATAGCATACTTTTTTCTCTACAAAAATACATTTCTTTTTTGTATACAACAGTGTTTCTAATTCTTTTTCTGCTAAATTTTTATCTTTTAATTCTGATTTGTTGCAATTGACAAGCCTTTCCATCTGGTGTTTAGTCATACGTCATATTCTTTTATTGCCTATTTTTTATTTGGATGTATATGCTATATATTAGATGTTAGTAGAGGTTGATGTTGAATTCTTTTAACAATGCTGTATATCATTGTCATACATACATATGTTACTTGGTTTCACCATTTTGCAGACTGCCTTACATTTTATTTTAGAGTGAGTCTAGGCTATCCTTTAGCTGAGGTGTAGTTTGTTTACACTACTAAATATGCCTCTGAAGATTATGGTACTGAGTGATTCTTGAACTACAAGGTCTTTTTTCTTTGACTAGTACATTGGTATTCCCAACCCTGTGTAATTGTTAGAAAATTTCTTTTCTCTTCTGTGCTTTCTTTCTTTCTTTCTTTCTTTCTTTCTTTCTTTCTTTCTTTCTT
>LOJH01030742.1:5795-17026 GCA_001685095.1 Ellobius talpinus | reverse complement strand
AAGCCGTCCAGTTTATTATTTCCTCAGAAGCTGTTATATAGCAAACGGGCAAAGGGGGAGGGAAGGGTGTCAGGGGGGAGGGAAGGATGTCAGGAAACTCAGGTCTGCTGGAATTCATGTCTGGAGACCTCCCTAGATGATAAGTAAATACTAAGGGTCTGTGATTGTTGACTAACAAAGGAAAATGGTAATTAGAGCCTGGTGCCTGCAGGTCTCTGCTAGGAGATAAGATACCAGGTTGATTTCCTAGACCCTGCAGAGGGGATAGAGGTAAATATTTTTCTTAACTTGTGAGCTTAAGATGGCTGTAAACAACATGAAGATCTCAAAATACAGGTCTTTGCTTCTGGCAACAGATGAGGGATAGTGTTAGGTCTTGTACACTCATTTTCTTGGGGTTGGCTTACCTGTGCTTGCATCAGCAGGCTCAGCACTGATGGGCTGCCCAAGTCAAAGACGGAGTTCACTTTCCTGTGTGTTGCTGCTGGTCAAGGGGTCAGCTCCCTTGCCGTTTCTCCTCACTGTAATAGTGCCCATCTGGCTGGTGCTCCAAGGTACCAGGTGGGCTCTAGTTTTCCGTTAGGATCCCAGGACAGAAAGTCCCAGACTTACGCGTGTGTCTCACTGTTCCACTCAGTTTGCAGTGACGCTGGGCTGGAACATGCTTCCTCATCGCAAAAGATATTATAGTGCTTAACCACCTGACACCAGGTAGGTTCTTAGTTGGTGCATTTGATTGTGTTCCTCCCATCACAGTTGCATGGTGTGGGTTGGGACACTGCTGGAATCCAACTATGGGTCAGTGTAGAGACCTTTCCTTTAGATTATCACCAAGAAATCCGTAACTGCTGTGTTTTAAAATGTATTTTATTTAAATCTTTTTCCACATAGTACATTTTATTCATTTCTTCTTCTCTAACTCTCCTTCTCAAGATCCTCACCACCTTCCTAGCTATCCATCTCCAAACTCTTTCTGTCTCGGTCTCTTTTTCCAAAAAGAACCAAAATCAGAAAACCAAAATCAAAACAAACAAACAAGTAAACAATAAAGCAGAAAGTATCACAACAGAACATCACTCATTATAATACAAGTAAACAAATACTACAACAACAACATGGAATCTGTTTGGTGTTTATGAAGGACTCCTGGACGTGTGCCTGCTTGGAGGATGGTAGTTACACTCAGTGAAAGTCTATTGAAGGAAAACTGATTATATATTTTTTCTATCTTGTTGATTACAATTCGAATTTTGGACCTACTTTCCCCTCTCAGTGCCGGCATTTTGCCTGGTAGGACTCGTTCATTTAGTCATACTTTCTATGAGTTCATATGTGCATCAGTCTTGTTTTGTCTAGATGACACTATTTTAGTCATGCATTACTTCAAAGACTGGGACTGAATTTTACAAGTTCATCACACCATATGTGACTCTGTGCTACTTAAGATCTACTGAAAGAAAGTGCAGGCAGTGGTGGCAGAGGCAGGTGTATCTCTGTGAGTTCAAGACCAGTCTAGTCTACAAGATCTAGTTCCAGGACAGCCTGCCAAGCTACAGAGAAATCCTGTCTTAAAAAAAAGAAAAGAAAAGAAAAATGTTCTCTGATCGGGTTTGAGCGGTGCTCTGATATACAGGTATACTAATATGTTGCCATTAGGAGTGTAATCATTTTTGATTGACTTAAAAGTCTTTCAATCAGATGGAAAATAAAATATGTCTGATACATAGAATACAAGAAAGCCAACAATTAAATAGTTTGTGCCCCAAAAGGAAAAATCTACTATAATTCTTTTGCTAAAAAAACCCAATTGATATTTTAATACTTTAAAAAAATTAAAGTTCAAGTGTTCATTGAAAAATATCAAAGTTTAGGATATTTTATTGTCCATTGCCTGAATAGCAAGTATCAAGCAATAGTGGTCTTAAATTTAATACTCACTATCTCAATTTCTGTACAGTTCCATGAAAGTATCAGATAAGAACTTTAAGCCAATGCCTTACAAAGTCTGCATTTCAATAGTTGCACGCTTTCTTCCTTGTTTGTTTTTAATGTATATGAAATTAAGCCTGAGTATATAACAGTTCTCTAGAGATATTCATATTAGGGAAGCTTGGCTCAATAAATATTTATTGACAACTCAATTTGCATGCTACCACAAAGGTGAGTGTATTATGTCTACAGCAAGTCCTCATGGAGAAACAAATAATGCATGTATCTTACACCATTTGCTGTATTTGCTGAAATAATTCCAGTCTGAGATTTTCATAGCATTGTATCATGCAAAGAAAAAAAAGGAATTATTTGAAGAGTTTTGGTATTAATTCTTTATTGAAAGTCTGATAGATGGTAAAATTTTGTGTTGAAATTGTTTGACCCTGGGAGGATTCATCCTTTCTTTTTATTTTTTTGTGTGTGTTTGGCTTTTTTTGCATGGGAGAATTTTAATGACTGCTTTTATTTCTTTTAGGGAAATAAGTCTATTTAAATTGTTTATCTGACTGACCTTTATTTAACTTTGGTAAATGATATCTATTGAAGAAATTATCCATTTCCTTCAGGGTTTCCAATTTTGTGACTAATGATTCTTTGAATTTCCACAGTTTTTATTAGTATGACCCCATTTTGTTTCTGAGTTTGTTGATTTGGATATTCTCTCTGTGCCTTTTAGATAGTTTAGATACAGGTTTAACTACTTTGTTGATTTTCTCAAAAAACCAACACTTTATTTAATTGGACCTTTTTATTGTGATCTTTGCTTCTATTTTATTGAGTTCAACCCTGAGTTTGATCTTTGAACATGGTTGATCAAGTATCTTTGCTGTAGGATGAGGCTTTCTTTGAGTGTATGCCCAAGTGGGGGCATAGCATAAAGCGGTAGATTGATTCCTATCTTCCTGAGAAATCACCATGCTGATTTCCACAGTGGCTGCAGAAATTTGCAACCACATCAGCCATGAATGAATGAATATTCCCCATACTCCACATCCTTGCCAGCTTGAGATGACACTTGTTTTATTTACCCTCAAAATTTTGATGACTGTAAAATTAACTCTCAAAAATAGTTTTTCTAGTGACCTTGCTTTTCCATCTACCTTGATGGGTAGGGTCTCAGAGAATGTCTATTGGAAAGGGGACCAGAATAACACAATGACTGGGAAGGATGGGTTGGGAAGGAAGATCTATGTGATTTGAGGAAAACAGGGACAAAGAGGAGGGCCACGCTGCCACATGTGATTTGCGACAGAGATGGGGTGATATTCAGAGATTGGATATGGATGAGAGGTGGGAGAGGTGAAGATCTGGAGTTAGCCTATTTTCTGCTGTGGTCATGACCTCTTCAGTTCACTTTATGTACATCATTTTTCTTCAAAAATACCAACGGATGCTGTCTACTAAGTTACTAAGTAACAATAATGATGGTAAAGTAACTCTACATTTAAATATAGGATATTTGTTTGTTTATACAAAGACCAGATTTTAAACTACACAAATTTAGTGAGTTTTGTAATTGAAGATATGCATAGATGAATCTTTAAAAGATATTTTATTGGAAGAGAAGATATGGAACCCTGTGGGTTATACAATTCTTAATGAAAACTGTATAATTTATCTTATATCTGAGTTGCAAACTTAGAAGACAATAACTCATAGGTGGCCTTGTAGATTTCTATAAGGATGATGTCTTCTGCTTAGAGTGCACGTGATATAGACCCCCTAAAATGCTTAACATACTGCCTTACATCCTGTCATTTGTCCTGCAGCCAAGTGTGAAAACTCTGTGAGTCTAAATGTTCACATGAGTCACCAATTACTTATGGCAGTGGAAATGGACTTTAGATATATAGCAACAGGTATGAAGTATCATTGTCCAGATGTCTCAATATTCCTTAAATCTCATAATCTGTAAATCTTTCATGCACTCTTTTTCTTAACTATATCCAATATTATGTGAAAAAATAGCACATCAAAATGCTCAACAGTATTGCACGGGATAATACATTTAGCCACGTAAACTACAATAATGATTATCTCCTTTATTTTTTATTTCCTGTCTTTATTAAATAATACAGCATAAAAATATAAAATAATTCTATGGGAAGATAAATTGTGATATCTTACATACAGAAATAAAATATATAATATATTCAGATTCTAAATTAAACACTAAAGAAAGGGGAATTGGAAACAGATATAAAAATAATATCTCCACATTACATCTGTGGAATAATAGCACATTTCATGATTAGTGTGTTTTATAGAAATAGCAACAGATTTTAATTATGTAAAGATAATATAAATGTTGGGAAATGTACTCAGTAAATTGAAGATTTTACTAAAAATATGCATATTAAACCATCTGGTTATTTTGTCTTCCATTATATGTTATTAATTAAATATAGTTTTTTCAGTGATCATTAAATTTTCTCATTTCTAAATGAAGATAGAGAAATAACATATGCAAAAAATTCAGCATGTTTAGAATGTCTCTAATAACATTGTCAGAAGTAATCAAGCTTGGGCCGCAAGATTGTCTCTGCTAATTTGACAAATGGAGCATAAATTTCTTCACTTTTAATTAGTAGAAATCCTATGTTATGCTAATTAAAGTTATATTTAAAATTGACAATAAATTTTTCCTTCAAATGGAAATTTCTTTACAGAGTATTTATAGTTTAACAAAAAATCAGACAATTTTAGTAAATTTGTTCCAGACAATTTAAAAAATTTTCTTAAATTTCCTTTCATAATTTTATTTTACTACCTCATTATTTTGAAACTTGTTGACCAAATCTACACAAAGAACTTTTAAATATGAACATATGAATTTTCAGTGTTTCGATCACAAATAATCAGGGTGAATATTTGCTAATTTTTTTTAATATCTGCCCAGTTTATCATATATGTTATTTAGATAGATGCTTATATTATATCCCTTCAGTTTTCTCATAAGTTTTTATATAATTATTTCCAATATTATTAATATGTTGGGATTCTATAAATCAGTAAAAATAATGTACCAAGTATTACACTTTTACAGTATAAAATTTTTTAGAGTATTGTTTGGTTATGCAGAACAAAAATGACTTAGTTCTTTCCATACCAAAATAGGGCATAAAAATCAGTTGTGAAGACACCAAAACATGGATTTAAGGTTTTTTTATTTAAAGTTGTATAGTACATTTCATGATTTTCCTTAAAATTGAAATTGTGGATATAATAAAAGAAAATAAATTTATGTCGTAAGTTATAGGAAATCTATTAACACTTAGAAAATTTGTAAGCTTGTAACAGAAGGGCAGTTCCTCTTCTGAATGAAATTTGAATGAACCTAATTTTTAGCATAATAGTGATCTTCAACAATCTACTGAGTTCTTAAATGTTTAAGATACTATAATACAGAATTTTATCTTCACTATACAAGATTTATAGAATAAGGTTTAAAAGTTTAATAAAATAACCACTCTCTCTAAGAAGAATGCTCTGGAATTGTGAGGAGCAGTCAAAAGAATTACAAAAGCAGATCATGATACATGAACAGAAAACTAGAATATTAATTTGGTTCATATTTCTTATACTGCACAGGAATATTCTACTGTGATTAAAGATAAAATCAGATTCCATTTCTGTGTTTGTTCTTAAGTTTATTAGGATAACAATAATTGAAAATTGGAGTAGCAGGCAACTATAGAATGAAGTGAAATCTGTTCAGCAGCATTTCATTTCTGACAACGAAATAAAATAGTAAGAACACTAACTACAGTAATGATGATTTAAAATATAATAAAGCATGTCACCTTCTCATAGAGCACAGTAAAAACATTATAACAAGCTTGTGATGCTTCTGCTGCTTGAGAATATAATTTTCTTTCAGATCTCATTGTAAATTGCAAAATAAGGAGACTAGCATGCAACTATGTATTTTCCCATCATTGTATACATAAAATTAGTGATTCCTAATGTCAGAAAACAAAATAAATAAGAATATGAGTTTTTATTATTATCAACCCAATGAAATATTTGCAAATAAAATTTTATAATTGATAAATATTTGAAATATTCTAAATGATATAAATTTATAATTATCCATTAAATTTATTATTAATTTATTTTCCATATATAAGAAAGCAAAGTAAATGAATTTGAAAAATTGCTCTCAATGTTTGGTTTTCTTCCTCTTTCTGTTCTACCCATCCATGGAGCTTATGGATCATAAATTCATTTATTAAAAAGTTAGAATAGCATTTAATTATTTTTCTCTTTATAATTCCTTTTTGCTGAATTTTCATGAGACTTCAACAGTGGTTGCTTTAATGCAAGACAAGCACAGAAAAATCAGTTTTCTTAAAGTAAGCAACAAAACATATAAATGCTTTTGAAAACATGTAAAAGACACTAATATTCTAATTATTCTACTTTTGGATGTACAATCATTTTCATGCTAGAAAATATTATTATGAATTTATACATTTGACTATTTTATTTTTATCTTTAAATAAAATATTAAGTTCATGTTGAATAAAGGTTATTATTATTTAATTCATTTATTTATATATGTTTCCCCATTAAGATTTTTTTAAACAGAGAAATAATGTATGCATGTGTGTGTGTGTGTGTGCATGTTCCTCTCCAATGAAGTCAGAAAATAATCCTGTAAATTTTGAATATCATTATTTTTTGTGACAGGGTCTTTTACTGTGATATCTTTTTCTCTTCAGCTTTGATGAGTCCTCTCCAACCAGCTATCTTCATCTCTTCAGCACTGTCGTTCACACAAAGTCGTGTTTTTGTTGCATCATTTCTGTAAGTCCTAGGCATTGAACTCAATTCCTAAGGCTGTGTGGCCACCTCTGAAGGTTTTTGTTTTGTTTTCGTTGATGATTTGCTTCTCTCTCTCTCATGAAATTCTAGAGAACAAATGAGTTAATTTATTTCATGGGACATTTGTGATGTAATGCAATCATCACATCAGAAATAATTGCAAAATAGCAATACATAAAGCTGACTAATAAACGGTATGCATGCTCAAAATCAGAAAATCAGTAAGAGAGTCATCTTTCAGGTTTGTATGAGTACAAGTGTGAATGAATAAAACCTACCTATCCCCATCATCCATATAAATAGAATTCAAATAAATGTCTTTGGATCCTGGAGAGTATTGATATGCCACAGCTCAATAAGTTTCCACCTCTGTGTCATTTGTAGGCACATCATTTTTCTCAAGTGAATTTTTATTCAGAGTAATCTGAAGAGAGCCAGCGAAGCTTGAAATTTTTAGGATTATAATACATTTACCTACATAAAGAAATGTTTTATTAGTTAGAAGAGAAATAGATCAGCATAAGATATGTTTAATAATAAAGGACTTTTGAAATTTTCTTGAAAACTGTGAATAAATGTGTTCTTTGGCACACTATACTTGTATACATCAATTAATCAATAAATTCAATTTTTTTATAATGTGAATGAAGTGGTAATGTGAAATTATTGAAAGAGTTCATATCAGTATTATAAGAAGTGTTAGAAAGATACATAATGTAATTATTCAAATATTTAATAAGCAACATGTTTTAGCAAGCATGGAATATATGTTATGTTAGATTGTATAATTAATTATATAATTTTCTTTTATTATTCATTTACTTAGCTTTAAATATGCCTAACTTTTACATGTGCCACATACATTGAAAATTTTGTATTATGCGTTACTCCAGTGGTTCAATAAAATGTTCCCTTAGACTGGTATATTGAATATTGGCTCCCAGTTGGTGAAGTTGTTTGAACAGATTTACAATGGGTGGTCTTGCTGGAAGTGTTACTTCAGTGTAAGAAAATTTTCAGAGTTTAAAGTCTCACTAGGTGTTAAATATTTTCTGGACAATCAACCTCTCTTCCAATGCAAATAATCTCCGTCTGATCAAATCAAACCGAATTAAAAGATGCCCAGATTTAATGGATAGTAATGGATGGCAATACTCCCAGGTGAGCCCCAGAAAACATGGAGAGGGGAAGAGGGAAAAGGGGAGACCACGAGGAACCAGGAGATAATGTCTTCATTCTTTGGGGGGGCAGTTAAATTGGCTGTGGTCTAGACCTTCCCTGGAGAAGGGTTACCTTTCGGCAGGCTTTCTTGACCCTCCCTGGATAGTGGTCACCATTTGGTGGGTTTTCTCAGAGATGGAGTTTGAACTGAGGTTATTCCCTGGGGAGGGAGCTCATGTCAGGAGCTGGGATGAAGCCTCCAAGTAAATATTTTAGACTTTTTGTATAAAGGGGTGACAGGGAGCTGGGGTGATGCTTTTGACCAGTCATTACAAGTTTTTCTCTTCATTCTGCTTGATATTTAAGATGGGAGCTTCCAGTTTCCTGTTTCAGCTCACAGTCTACTGCTTTCCCATGATGTTTATCAGCTCTTAACCTTTGGTACTGCATATTCAAATAACTTATTCTTATAATTCTATAAGTTGCCATTAATCACAAGGCTTTATCACATACTAGAAAAGTGAATAACATATTTATTGATTTCATATCATCATAATTTTAAAAACAATTTTGGATTTAGAGTTTACATAATAATGAGTTTTCAATTATGAGTTCATTATTCTGAGAAACATTTTTTTTTCGGGTTTGAGATTATGTAATTCAGGAAATTATTTTCTTGCATGATAAAATCACTTCAACTGCATTGCCTTATTGTTCTATATATTGTTGTATTATTTCATTCCACTTAATATTTAAGGGAGATGACCCACCATAATTTCCTGAAGTTATTAAGTAAAATACTCATACATCTTAATTTGGAGGTTGGTTATTTAAATAACACTATTCATGAAGCAGAATTTTACTTTAGACATGTTATAGAAACATTTTTTTCTTAAATTACATGTGAAATATTTATTTTTCTACACTTTAGACAATGAAAACTGAGAAGTAATAATCCTTTTTAAGAATTAATTTTAAATTGTGTTGTGTGTTTATGCATTTATGTGTGTGCAAGTGCCTGTGTGATGCGGGATTCCCCTCTGTATGCCATGAATACCATTGCCTAATAAAGAAACTACCTTGGCCTGTATAGGGCAGAACTTATGTTGGCAGAAAACACTAAACTGAACGCCAAGAGAAGGAAGGCAGAGTTAGGGAGAAGCCATGTAGTGCCTCCAGAGACAGATGCCAGAACTTTAGCTGGTAAGCCACAGCCATATGGTGATACACAGATAAACAGAAATGGGTTAAATTAAGATGTAAGAGTTATCCAATAATAAGTTAGAGCTAATGAACAGAGATTTAATTAATACAGTTTCTGTGTGATTATTTTGGGAATGAGCTACCAGGCTGCCAGGAAACAAACAAGCGGCCCTCCCTATAACACCTGTGAATGTCAGAGGTTTTGCATCCCTGGAAGTTTGTGTTAAAGGTAGTTGTGTGCCACCAAATGTGAATAATTGGGCTCAGACCCAGAGCTGGCTGTGTGTTTTAAAGCACTGAGACATCTCTCTAGGCCAAACTATTCTAATAACCTGATATTTATATTCTTTCAAAAGCATATTGTCCTCCCCTTGTTTTTAGAAAACTGTAAAAATTGAAATAGGTTTTAGCAAAGCGTGTGTGATTACTTGAAGTAGCAGATACAGAAATTTCTCACCCTACCCCATTTTTATCCTCCTAACTTTTAAAATATTTTTGTGCATTTAAACTTTTGTACAGTAGTTTCCTTTGTATTTTATAAATTTTATTATTAAAGCCCCAGAATTTCACTTAATAACATTTCTATTTTTATTTATGTATAACAGTATTAATTGAATAATTCTTCCTAAGACAGTAACTGAACTAGCAATAACAGATCAAATACATGTAATTAGGTAAGTTTCTAACTTACTTTTGTTAGAAGCAAACACAAACTACTGCACTGATAAAAAAAACTGTATATTTTAAATAACTACTTTCCTATATTCTCCCAATGAGCCTACATCATTCACGAAATAATTCCTCATCTCTGAAAATCACTGATACTTAAGTTGCTGGCTGCTGTATCTCACTGTTTGAGACAGCTGTAGAGTAAATCAAGCATCAAATAGACTGTAATTCACTCACCTTTACTCTGTCGTGCCTTTTACTGCAAGGTTATATAGATGTCATAGAATTACTTGATTAACATTCTTTTAGGGTGAGTAATACTTCAATGCAAACTCATGAAGCTGAACTGAATCAATAAAAGTTTGGTTGGTATGGAAAAGAACATTATTGAACCCTACAGAGCACTGAGCATGACAAAAATCAGGAAAAATAAAGTGACTCAGAAAGAGTAGTTATTACTTTTTTATTTTATTTGCTTAATGTTGCTTGAGAATAAATTTGTAATAACTTTTTGAACTGTATAGTAGTTCTCACTCTCTGGCATTAAGTAGCTGTGATAGATGTAATACACTGTAGTATCTGTGAAATAGTGATTGAGTCTTAGAGATCAAGGAAGCCAAGATGGTCATGATCATTTAAAACATCTTTTTCCCTTTCTATTTTTTTGTTTGTTTGTTTTTCTTTTGTTTTTCAGGACAGCATTTTGCTGTTGCTTTGGAGCCTTTCCTGGAGCTAGTAGACTGTAGATAAGACTGGCCTTGAAATTGTAGAGATCTGCCTAATTTTGCCTCCCGAGTCTTGGGATTAAAGATGTTAACCACCACCTCAGGGCTTTTAAGTTTCTTTCTAATTTAAATATTTTCCCTCTAATTCTCTTTTGTTTTAATTGGGTTAATTGGCAAAGTGCCTGCATTCAAGTAATAAAATCTGATTTTTTTTTGGTTCCTGGTACCAAACTAAAATTGGAGCATTGTGATTTGAGCCTGTAACCCTGGCCTATGTGGATGGAAACAGATGTTTTCCAGGATGCTGAACAGGAAGCTAGTCTAGCTCAAATAGTGACTTTCAGATTCAATAAAATACCCTCTCCAAATCAGCATGGAGAGAATACTCAATGAATACACTTTCCACAAGAATGTTTGTCCTCTCTCCATGTATGCATGAACAACTGCACCCACACATACACAAGCACATACACTCAATGATATTCTAAGAGATCTGCTAAAATTTTATGATGTGGAATGTCATTCTTTATATGTGTTGATTTTTTGGTTGATGAATAAAGATGTTTTGACCAATAACATAACAGAGTAAAGCCAAGCAGGAAATCCAGAGAGAGAGAGAGAGAGAGAGAGAGAGAGAGAGAGAGAGAGAGAGAG